>JAQQPU010020330.1:0-15605 GCA_029168905.1 Artemia sp. Kazakhstan ARC1039
TTCACAAAATCTAAGTATAAGAGTGATTAAATTCTATATCAACATCCATTTCTCGGATACATAGGAAAAAGTTAACAAAATCTAAGTGTAAGAGTGAATAAATTTTATTTATCAACATCTTTTGTCAGATACATCGGATCCCTTATTAAAATACAATATCCCAGAGAATTGTATTTTCCATAATTTTCTTACAAAGAACTAGAGTTTACGGTCAAAAACCCTTATTAGCTCAGATTTTAGGCTAGCCATTCGCCCCCCACTATCATACTATAACTACGCTAAGACATCCTTCTGCCATCAACCCATATCTCCCCCAAAACACTTTTCAGCCATTTATTGTTAAAAATTTTATTTCCAAGTCATCCACTCGGGTTTTTTGTAAGCAATACGCCCCCAAACTATCACACTATAACTACTCTATGACAGCCGGCTGCCATCGCCCCATCTCCCAACAAAACACTTTTCAGACATTTCTAGTTAAAAATTTTTCCCAGACTACACTAAGTTTTACCATTTTCGACCTGATACCTTAAACTAGGTATCCTTTTTATCCTTTTCCCAGACTACACTGTCTTTCTATGATGAACAAGTAAAATGTTCAAAAAACTTTAAAGTTAAGTTTTACCATTTTCGACCTGATACCTTAAACTAGGTATCGTTTTCCCAGACTACGCTGCCTTTCTATGATGAACAACTAAAATGTTCAAAAAACTTTAAAGTTAAGTTTTACCATTTTCGACCTGATTCCTTAAACTAGGTATCCTTTTCCCAGACTACACTGCCTTTCTATGATGAACAACTAAAATGTTCAAAAAATTTTAAAGTTAAGTTTTACCATTTTCGACGTGATACCTTAAACTAAGTATCATTTTCCCAGACTACACTGCCTTCCTATCATGAACAACTAAAATGTTCATCCCCCCATCTCCACAGAACACATCGAAGAAGTAAAGCTATCCATTATTAAAATTCTTTTCTTACCATCTACATCTCTCTTAGTATCAACTTTTTAGTATACTGTAACATTAAACTCTATTTTAAACTGATAACACTGTTCAAACGCCACTTGTGTATTATACAGAACACATCGAAGAAGTAACGCTATCCATTATTAAAATTCTTTTCTTGCCATCTACATCTCTCTTAGTATCAACTTTTTAGTATACTATAACGTTAAACTCTATTTTAAATTGACAACACTGTTCAAACACCACTTGTGTATTATACAGAACACATCGAAGAAGCAAAGCTATCCATTATTAAAATTCTTTTCTTGCCATCTACATCTCTCTTATTATCAACTTTTTAGTATACTATAACGTCAAACTCTATTTTCAATTGACAACACTGTTCAAACACCACTTGGGTATTATACAGAACACATCGAAGAAGTAAAGCTATCCATTATTAAAATTCTTCTCTTGCCATCTACATCTCTCTTAGTATCATCTTTTTAGAATACTATAACGTTAAACTCTATTTTAAATTGACAACACTGTTCAAACACCACTTGTGTATTATACAGAAAACATCGAAGAAGTAAAGCTAGGTCAAGTCATAAGACCATTTTATCATCGTTAACCATTTCCATAGATTGATATTGTTCCAAATTTATAATAAATACGCTATGAGTTAACAACCCCGAGGGATTACCTTAACTGATAATCACCAATTCGCAAATTCTATACCCTTTTATCTCCACCTTCATACGATCCAATTTGAAAATGCTATCTAGCTCTGTTTTTTCCCTATTATTCAATCAATATCGTTCGTATGGTCCAATTCGCAAATGCTAAACCTTTTTTTTCTCCACTGTCATACGATCCAATTCGCAAATGCTATCTAGCTCTGTTTTTTCCTATTATTCAATAAATATCCTTCGTATAGTCCAATTCGCAAATGCTAAACCCTTTTTTTCTCCACCTTCATACGATCCAGTTTGCAAATGCTATCTAGCTCTGTTTTTTCCCTATTATTCAATTAATATCGTTCGTATAGTCCAATTCGCAAATGCTAAACCCCTTTTTTTCTCCACATTCATACGATCCAATTCACAAATGCTATCTGCCGACATATTCCTAACAAACTAGTCTTGACTAAAGGCAATTGTCCAAAAAAATCATAAACCACTCTTGATAGCACATACTTCAAAGAAATGGAACAGTCGATAATGCACGGGTGATAGCTTTTCCTACAAAATCATTCCTAAATACGCAATTTGACATTTTCTAGTTTTGATTTAAAAAACAATTATGCTCTCAAAATATGTTTGACCACTTTATAGGTTTGCCAGCTTTTTAAAATGTGCACGTGAAACTGTAGTGTATATTCTTGTAGTCGTCAAACCTTTACACTGTATATTCTTATAGTCGTCAAACCTTTGCACTGTATATTCTTGTGCAATTGATATCAATAGCAAAAAACCAGTCTGATTGTCGTATACAATCTCGACTATACTCTCAAAACGTGTTTGACCACTTTCTAGGTTTGAATGCTTTTTAAAATGTCCACGTGAAACTGTACTGCATATTCTTGTGAAATTGATATCAATAGCAAAAAACCAGTCTGATTGTATTATACAACCTCGACTATAGTTTCAAAACGTGTTTGGCCACTTTATAGATTTGCCAGCTTTTTGCAATGTGCACGTGAAACTGTAGTGTATACCATGTGAGGGATTACTGACTCTCTTTAAAAAGGCGTAGAGCTGTGCTAGAATTCCATCGATACATTCTACTCACATGTTCTTAAGGGTTGAGTTCAGATCCTTGCAGGGGTGGATCTAGAGCAAAATCTTGGAGTAGGCCTAATTTTAAAAGTAGAACCCGACGTCACGCCGGTGCACCGGCCTAACGCCGGCAAGGAGAGGCCCAGTTGACCGCCGCCGAAGTGTCGCAACGCCACCGCCGGGAGAGGTGGCGGCATTCGGTTGACTTTGAATTAATTTTCGGCTATTCTTTATTGCGCCAACTGCAAAGTCAGAGCTTTTATTTTCTCGTGTGGTTAAGTATTTCGATTTTCCTGATTAGGAATCAAGCAGGGCTTGCACTATCCCCGAATTTTTGGGGATTTCCCCGAACTTTTGGAGATTTCTCTGAAAATCTATGTGTCACCCCGAAAAAAAATCCCCGAAATCCCCGAATCCCCGAAAATCACCCAATCATGGTGCCGTACCTAGTGATTTATCACTAGTGACTATCCCTGCCAAATATTACTTTGTATACAATAATTCTTCACTACTCTCTTGTTCGTCAATTTTCGTCTGTTGTGTTACTGTGCATATAAACCAGACTGATACAATCGCAATATATAGGTGCCTCATATGTTGACTAAACTATAGTCTTTATGAAATTAAATTTTTTTAAAAACAAGAGTTTTAAGTGAAAGTAGGGAGCAATATTAAAGCTTAAAACGAACAGCAATCATTTCGTATTTGAAAGGGGCTGTCACCTTCTCAACACCTCGCTCTTTACGCTAAAGTTTTTGTTGTTTTAAAAAGTAGAGTGGGGAAAAAGAGTCAAACTGTAGTTTAAAGAGAGAGGCGTTGAGGAAGAGACAGCCCCTTTCATATATGGAATAATTGCTGTTAGTTTTAATTTTTAATGTCGTTCCTTACTTTCAGTAAAAAAAAACTTGTGTTTTATTTAATTTCTTAACGTTTTTCAACTAATACAGGTTCGATTTTGGCTCACCGTGCATAAAAATTAAAATACAATTTGCATATTAATTTTGGCAGATTTAATCTGAATATAAAGGGTCGCCTGTTTTTCAATACCTTGCTCTTTACGCTAAAGCTGTTAACACTTTTAAAAAAGCTTTTTATTCTAATTAAACAGCCCCTGTGTTTCAATTTTAGTAAACAGTCAAACTGTAGCGTAAAGAATAAGGTATTGAGGAGGGGAGAAACCCTTCATATATGGCATAGTTTTTGTTGGTTTTTCAATTAATGCCGCTAAATCTGGCTTACCCTCTATGAAATATACCCATCCCCCTCTAAGAACTCCTCCGTGGAAATTTCATCCCACGTAACGTGCAATTCCCCCCCTTCAAATTCCCTCCATACAGCTCCTTCCTTGGTTAGAATCCCCCTGATCGGTTCACATTGAATTAATTTTGCGGCAATTCTTTATTGCGCCAACCGCAAAGTCGGAGCTTTTCTTTTCTCGTATGGTTAAGTATTTCGATTTTCCTGATTAGCAATCAAGCAGGGCTTGCACTATCCCCGAATTTTTGGGGATTTCCCCGAATTTTCTGGGATTTCCCCAAAACTATATGTGTCACCCCGAAAAAAAATTCGGTTCCCCGAATCCCCGAAAATCACCCAATCACGGTGCCACCCCTAGTGATTTATCACTAGTTACTATCCCTGCCAAATATTACTTTGTATACTATAATTCTTCACTACTGTCTTGTTCGTTAATTTTCGTCTCTTATGTTACTTTGAATATAAACCAGACTGATACAATTGCAATATAAACGGTTCTTCGTATGTTGACAAAAGTATATTCTTTATGAAATTAAATAAAAAACAAGGTTTTTAAGTGAAAGTAGGAAGCGACATTAAAACTTAAAACGAACAGCAACTATTCCGTATATGAAAGGGGCTGTCCCCTCCTCAACGCCTCGCTCTTTACGCTAAAGTTTGTGTTGTTTTAAAAGTAGAGTGGTGAAAGAGTCAAATTTTAGCGTAAAGAGCGAGGCGTTGAGGAAGGAACATCCCCTTTCATATACGGAATGATTGCTGTTAGTTTTAAGTTTTAATGTCGCTCCTTACTTTCAGTAAAAAAACTTGTTTTTAATTGAATTTCTGAACTAATGCAGGTTCGATTTTGGCTCACCGTGCATGAAAATTAAAACACAATTTGCATACTAATTTTGGCCGATTTATTCCGAATATGAAGGATCGCCCCCTTTTCAATACCTTGCTCTTTACGCTAAAGCTGTTAACACTTTTAAAAAAGCTTCTTATGCTAATTAAACAGCCCCTGTATTTCAATTTTAGTAAACAGTCAAACTTTAACGTAAAGAATAAGGTATTGAGGAGGGGGCAACCCTTCATATATGGCATAATTTCTGCTCGTTTTCCAAAAAATGCCACTAAATCTGGCTCATCCTCAATGAAATATACCACTCCCCCTCTAGGAACTCCTCCATGGAAATTTCATCCAACGGAAAATGCAGTCCCCCCCGTCAAATTCCCTCCAGACAGCTCCTTCCTCGGTTAGGATCCCCCCCTCTGTAAAATTGCTTGTGAAAGATTCGCCCTGAAAAATTCTCCTTAAAATTTTTTCATTAGAATAAGACTTTAATTTATAATCGGTTTCTCGATCACTCTATAAATGAGAAGTGATCTATATAAAGGTTTTACGCCTACAAGCCCAGGGGCATGAATATGTGTGCAGTTTCAATGGTACGTGACTTACCACGGACATGTACCTAGTACTACAGAAGGGACATGACTTATCAGACAGGTTTCTGAGGCAACATCCATTTCTGGACCAATCAGAGACAATGAATAGGGAGGGTACTCAATATACGGCAACTTGATTAGCATAGCCATAGTTGTCGGATTCAATATAATGAGTGATTTTCTTTATAGTTCAAATTAGTAAGAGAATTGAATTCAGAGAGAGAACAGTTTATTTTTTGTACTCTATTATTTGACACGATATTAGGATAGAAAATGAGTGGTATGTTTACACTATTGGAGCTTGATGGTGGAGCAGGTAGCAGCAATGATACAAAGGCGAGAGTACCAAACGTGGCAGTGGAAACTACACGAGGATGTAGACTAAGCCTTGAATGGGATGATATGTATGCAAGATATATGATACCATTGAGCAAATTTAAATTGGAGGAGCAATTATGCTTTGCAGTGAAACAAAATATAGTGCACATAAATAGACTTCAAGCTGTTTTAGATACATTAGTAAAATATATCGAGGAAAATAAATTGCATCAGTGATTATTACTATTATTGTAATTATATTTAATAAAATTGTTTCTAAATCGAAGATATTTTACTATAGAAGGTTGGCGTATATTTTTAAAGTAGAAAAAGAATCCTGGTTAGTCTGAAGTTGGTTGTGAGAGTGTTCGGACTCTAAAAAAATGGATAGATTAGAGAAAGAGAAAATTAATGGGAATCTTGTGTTTATGGAAAAATGTTTTATTCTAGATGATGATTTTCTGGAGTTACCTGTTAAAGGGAAGATATTTTCTCAGGGGATGCTTGTCGATATAAGGAAAATTGATTCTCCATCATTGAACTATTGCATGAAGCTTTTACGTCGTGGTCAAAAGGCATTTACGCAATGTATTGATATATTAATCACAACAAGACAAAATAATATTGTGGACTTGCTTTTGAACACACTAGCTTAGAAATTTAAGACTATGATTTTTTCACGAGAAAGATGTTGTTCAAAGAGGATTTACTCCTCTCTCTCTCTCTCTCTCTCTCTCTCTCTCTCTCTCCTACTCAATTTGTTGATCGTAGCTCTGTTTCATTTTAGGGGTGAGGGTGTCAACACATGAAAAAATGTTCCATACATGTCCACTATGCATGTATACACTGGGCAGCTGATCATCATGTGAGAATTGTACAATGATTGATGAGTATGATGAAAAGTGTAGATTATGCAACCCGTTAAATTGCATAGAGAATATGCCATACAAAAGTTTGTAATTCCTATCTTGAAGACTCTCACCCTAGTGGACACCTATGCTCTATTTGCCACTATGATAAATGTAATCAGTGGGAGAATTATATACTTTTATGATTAGGAAGAATCCTAAACGTGATTTTCGTCGTATCGTCTTGGCTATAGATTGTTTTGGGAGGAGGAGTCAGGTCTACGATTCAACTTTTGGAATAACAAAAGAATTTGGTTTCTACGTCATCTTTGGGTAGACAATGGCTACTACGATTATATGCCTACTGATTTTTATTTGGCTCTTACAGAATGTTATTCACCACTTGAGGACACTGTAGGTAACATTGCTTCAAATAAGCTAATTGAAACACACGAATTTTACAAAATGAATGAAAATAGTATCATTGACTATACAAAGAGATATGATAAGAGTGAACTTACATAATACTGTGGAAAATGTGACCCTGACATTGCAGCACATCAGGATAAGTATACAGTGAATTCAAATGATCTAGCCACATTAGTTGTTCTTGACATGTACCTTTACGTAGTAGAAGAAGAAATCTGAAGAGTAGAAACGTCATTTTTTATCATGTATATACGTTATTTTTTATTAATAAACAATTTTACATACATTTTTAGAACATTTTATTCGTAGGGCACTAAAATCAAAACTAAACACGTTTGAAAGTATATTTTCCACTAGAAAGTCATTCAAACGAGGAAAGGCAACGTAAATGTTGAGAAATTGCTTGTAGGTATAGCCACAACATCTGAACATGAAAAAGAGTAGTGCATGAAAGCTACATGTCTTAGTCGTTAAATCATGTACTCTCCTCTGATTTCAAATAATGGTTTTCCCAATGCTCTCAATAAAGTTGTTGGTGTGTGAAATGTAGAACTTACATGATAGGCCAAGAAGTTAAAAATTCGATATTCTTTGCTGTTTGAACGATGCATAGCCAATGACCTGTCTTCAAAGTCGATAGACTGCTATTAACAATGATTAGGGTATTGTTAACACTTGGATTTTTTTTTAATGAAGTCTGATGGTATGCAATAGGAATTTTACTGGAACATGTATAAATTCATATTAAATACGCTGATTATTTGGTTTGTCTTCATGGTGCAAGGTCTAGTAGAACACTGCCGTCGAGTGTGATTTCCCAATAGGTATCAAATTGACTCAGTGATATTAATGTGATAATTTCAGTCAAAACATCGGCTAATGTGCACTCTAAACTTACATTCTCCGTTCGTACTATGCTCATATCCTGAGTGGCAGACAAGTCCAAAACAATTACACCTTAATTTTTTGAAAAAAATTAATCGGTTATACCATTTTCAAATTGTCGTGAGTCGTGATCTAGGGATTGCATGGTCAACTCATACTGAGTTCTATAGGATTTTTTATCAAATGATAAAGTGAACAGTGGAATTCCATTAACTTTGCAAACAAGGCTAGATAGACCAAAAAAATTAAAATCATGGGGGGATGCAGTCCAGGATCGAACGGCACTGGCACTCTTCACAAAGGCCAAAGCGAGTTTTGATGGTATTTCTCCATTGATAAATGAGGAATCTGTATAACTGCGAGAGCCAGTGGCAATGTGACGTTGATTGGTGATCGTATGGGGAACCAGAATTTTAATATTGTTACCATTGCCTCTTAGCTTTTCCACTGCCAATGCAACAGAGCTCATAACCTGGTGTTTTTGAACATGAAGAATTCCTGAAGTGATAATGACATTTGCATCAGGTGCTGCAGCAAGTCTTTTTCTCAAAATGAAATTCGATGGAGCTAGTTTTAACTTTATGTCAATCTTGAAATTGGAGGTAAGCATTGGGATATATTAAATATCTCATGATTTAATTTTCCAACTAGATGATACTCCTGGGTCACTGCAGCAGTTAACTCACCGTTAGTATCAATACCTGGTGTATATTCATAGCCCAGTGTCTGTCCTCTCAACTCCTTATATGCCTCTGGAGTCAGACAAAATCTATGTATTAGAATGAATAAATTCTTTATCATCATCCTTTATCGGATACGTCGGATAAAACTGAGAAATTCTAAGCATCATAGTGAATAAATTCTTTATCAGCATCATTTACTGGATACGTCGATTAACATTCTCAAAATCTAAGTATCAGCGTGATTAAATTCTATATCTACATCTATTCTCGGATACATAGGATAATATAGATAAAATCTAAGTATTAGAGTGAATAAATGTTTTCTATCAACATCTCTGTCAATTATATCGGATAAAATTGACAAAATCTAAGTATCAGATTGAATAAATTCCTTATCAATATCTTTTGTCAGATACGTTGGATAACATTGCCAAAATCTAAGTATCAGAGTGAATAAATTCTCTTGTCAACTTCCTCTGTCGGTTGCATCAGATAACATTCACAAAATCTAAGTATAAATTCTTTATCAGCATCATTTCCTGGATACATCGGTTAACATTATTAAAATCTACCTATCAGAGTGATTACATTCTATATCAACATCTATTCTCGGATACATTGGATAACATCGACAAAATCTAAGTATTAGAGTGAATAAATGATTTTTATCAACATCTCTGTCGATTACATCGGATAAAATTGACAAAATCGAACTATCAGATTGAATAAATTCTTTATCAACATCTTTTGTCGGATACATAGGACAACATTAACAAAATTTAAGTGTCAGAGTGATTAAAGTCCTTATCAACATCCTTTTCTGGATGCGTTGGATAACATTATCAAAATCTACGTATCAGAGTGATTAAATTCTATATGAACATCCTTTTCTCGGATACATAGGATAAAATTGACAAAATCTAAGTGTCAGAGTGAATAAATTTTTTTTATCAACATCTTTTGTCAGATACATCGGATAAAATTGACAAAATCTAAGCATCAGAGTGAATAAATTCGTTATCGACGTCTTTATCGGATATATCAGATAACATTCATAAAATCTAAGTTTTATTAATTTTGACTTTATGCATTGTTACGTTGAATTTAGGTTAGACTGGTTATAGATGGCAGCACACCCGCTCAGACACACAGTCATAGTAAGAGAGACATGCAAAAAGTTGGGTTAATTTAGGTTCACTTAGAGTGTTGCGCGACTCTAAATGAACCAAAATTAACCCAACTTTTTCCATTTAGGTTGACTTAGAGCGGCACACCACTTTTCTACTTTTCTAAAAAATGACTTTTCTACTCTTTATATTTCTTCTTCTACTACGTATAGGTATTTTTCGAGAACAACTAATGCGGGTAGATCATTTGAATTCACTGTATACTGATTCTGATGTTCTGTAATGTCAGGGTCGCATTATCTACAGTATAATGTAAGTTCACTCTTATCATATCTCTTTGTATAGTCAATGATACTATTTTCATTCATTTTGTAAAATTCGTGTGTTTCAATTAGCTTATTTGAAGCAATGTCACATACAGTGTCATCAAGTGATGAATCACATTCTGTAACAGCCAAATAAAAATCAGTAGGCATATAATCATAGTAGCCATTGTCTTCACAACGATGACGTAGAAACCAAATTCTTTTGTTATTCCAACAGTTGAATCGTTGACCTGATTCCTCCTCACAAAACAATCTAAAGCCACGACGATACAGGCTCTTAGCAATAAACTAAAATCACGTTTAGGATTATTTCCAATCATACCAGGATATGTATTCTCCCACTGATTACATTTATTATAGTGGCAATTAGAGTATAGGTGTCCACTAGGGTGAGGGTCACACATCTCTTCAAGACAGGAATTACCACCTTAAATTTGTATGGCATATCCTCTATTCAATTTACACGGGTTGCATAATCTACACTTTTCATCATACTCATCAATCATTGTACAATTCTCACATGATGATCAGCTGCCCATTCTATACACCCATAGCGGACGTGTATGGAACATTTTTCATGTGTTGACAGTCTCGCCGCCAAAATGAAACTGAGCTACGATCAACAAATTAAGTGGGAGAGGAGTAAATCCTCTTTGAACAACATCTTTCTCGTGAAAAACCATAGTCTTAAATTTGTAAGCTAGTGTGTTCAAAAGCAAATCCACAGTATGGTTTTGTCTTATCGTGATTAGTATGTCAATAAATTGTGTAAATGACTTTAAACCACGACATAAAAGCTTCATGCAATAGTCCAATGATTGAGAATCAGTTTTCATTATATCGACAAGCATCCCCTGAGAAAATATTTTCCTTTTACAGATAACTCCAGAAAATCATCATCTAGAACTAAACATTTTTCCATAAACACAAGATTCCCTATCATTTTCTCTCTCAAATCTATCCATTTTTTAGAGTCCTAACACTCTCACAACCAACTTCAGACTAACCAGGATTCTTTTTCTACTTTAAAAATATACGCTAACCTTCTATAGAAAAAAATCTTCGGTTTGGGAACAATTTTATTAAATATAATTACAATAATAATGATCACTGATACAATTTATTTTCCTCGATATATTTCACTAGTGTATCTAAAGCAGCTTGAAGTCTATTTATATGCGCTATATTTAGTTTCGCTGCAAAGCATAATTGCTCCTCCAATTTAAATTTGCTCAATGGTATCACATATTTTGCATACATATCATCCCATTCAAAGCTTAGTCTACATCCTCCTCTAATTTCCACTGCCAAATATGGTACTCTAGCCTTTGTATCATTGCTGCTACGTGCTCCACCATCAAGCTCCAATAGTGTAAACATACCACTCATTTTCTATGCTAATATCATGTCAAATAATAGATTACAAAAAATAAACTGTTCTCTCTCTGAATTCAATTCTCATACTAATATGAACTATAAAGAAAATCACTCCTCATATTAAATCTGATTACTATAGCTATGCGAATCAAGTTACCGTATATTGAGTACCCCCCGTATTCATTGTCTCTGATTGGTCCAGCAAATGGATGTTGCCTCAGAAACCTGTCTGGTAAGTAAGACCGTATCAGGGGGGGGGGGGTTTCCCGGGTTTAACCCCCCCCCCCCCCCGAAATGTTTGTTTGACTCGTAAAAACGTAACAAAAACGAACATAAACAAATTTTGTATGCGTTTTTTAGTTTTTTTTATGTACTCCCCCCGGGAAAAATTGTTGCTCCCCCCCCCCCGAACAAAAATCCTGGATGCGCTTCTGCTGGTAAGTCATGTCCCTTTTGTAGTACCAGATACATGTCCGTGGTAAGTCATGTACCGTTGAAACTGCACACATGTTCATGCCCCTTGGCTTGTAGGCGTGAAACCTTTATATAGATCACTATTTAAATGCCCTTTTCCGTGGAAATTATTTCCCAGAAGAAAAAAAAACGCGGAAAAACGCCCCTGGATAATTCCCCGGAATATCTCCACATAAAAATTTGGCAAAGAGAATATAAGACAATATAAAAGAATTTCTTATAGTAATTCTCTCAAAACCCCCAGCGTAACATTTCCCCTAGAATATTCACTCATTAAAAATTTCCCTCCCAAAGGAAGATTCTCTCCTTAGAAATCCACTTTAAGAACACCCCCCCCCCCCCCAAAAAAAAAAATCGCTGTATACTTCCCAATAATAAACACTATATGTAAACAATGGGCAATTTTCACAACTTGCAGCCCTTCTCCTGGGGACTGTGGCGGGTCATTTTACACCTAAAGACATAGCTTTTAGATTTATCGACTATTCTGAACCAAATGGCCATCTCAAAATTTCAATCCGGTGACTTTGGGAAAGAATGAGCGGGGAAGGGGGCCTAGTTGCCCTCCAATTTTTTTGGTCACTTAAAAAGGGGACTAGAACTTTTATTTCCGTTCGAATGAACCCTCTCGCGATATTTTAGGACTACTTGGTCGATATGATCACCCCTGAAAAAAAAACAAATAAAAACGCATCCGTGATCTTTCTTCAGGCAGAACAAAATACAAAATTCCACATTTTGGCATATAGGAGCTTTAAATCTCTACAATTATATATTTATATCTGATACGCTGAATCCGATGATGTGATTTTTATTAAGATTCTATGACTTTAGGGGGTGTTTCCCCCTTTTTTGAAAATAAAGCAAGTATTCTCAGGCTTGTAACTTTTGCTGGGTAACACTAAACTTGTTGATATTTATATATTTGAAATCAGCATGAAAATCCGATCCGATTTGTGAGTGCTCCCTTTTAATTAGATTCCTTGGATCTTATTGAATGCCAAAGCGAATCTATTATCTATTATGCAAGGGATCTGAAACGCCACAGCCATTTCGTTTCAACCAGATTTCTACTTCTCTTGATGAATAACAAAGAAGACCAGCGTCCATCCAGCGACTTGCGAAGTTTTAAACTCATGAACAGGCCCAAATATTTTGTAAATTCAAGCTGGAATTTGAGAAAGACAGATGAAAACATTATTGTTTGCGGTCAACATTGATCGTGCCGGCGGCGCGTCGCTGACATCTCACCAGCGGTGGAGCGAAAAAATCATTGGTGGCGCACCGCAAGGCGCGCCGCCGCTCCTATTTTTGGCACCGCTGCCACCGGTCTTCCCTTATCAGCGTGGCGCCTGAGTTTAGTTACAAGGGCGCCAATGAGCAAAATATTGGGTGGCACAATATGACAAAGATGCCAGTAATTGACCAAATTGACAAATTTATTCTAAAAAAAAGTAAGAAAAGAAAAACACAGGGAAAGAGGATGCCATAAAAAAATCTTTGGGGGGGGCTCCCTGGATCCACTAGAGGATCTTAGCTTATTATAATGGCATGTCTTCCATGGTGTGCATATTTATAGACTTGTTCAAGCCATATTTTGCATTGTGTGTTTTCCTCAAACAGCCACAGAACCCTTGACACAAGATGAAAATCTTCTATAAGTTGCTTATTCTTTTGCCACCATCTTTGTAAAATTAATATTCCACTATCAACGATTTAAGTTTTATTAGAACATTTTTGTCTTATCAGGGGTGTTAGTGCTATGGATATAGATTTTCATCATGATACGAAAGTAACGGAGTACCCATTACTTTAGTATCATGACAGGAGTGAAACAAGGCTGTGAGATATCACCATTGCTATTTATTCTTATCATTGATTATATTCTCCGCACCTGTGATTGACATGGGATCCAGTTGGATAATAAGAGACTCGGAGATGTTGATTTCACTGACGATATCAGCCTCCTAGAGTCCTGCAAACAAAAACTCCAGCATTACCTCAACCAAGTCAGGGACGCTGCCAAACCTTTTGGACTTAAGATAAATACCAACAAAACAAAAAGTATGGCGAACACTAGATCTCCACTCGACTTACGATGCAATGACAAGACGATAGAGCAAGTCGTAGAGTTCAAGTACTTAGGAAGTACCATCCACAATTCAGGATCGTGTCAGCGAGAATTCTAGTTAAGAATTGGCCAGGCTAATGCATCTTTCAGGAAAGTGTCTCAAGTTTGGCGCAGCCAGAAGTATTCTCTCCGACTCAAGCTGAGGCTGTTCAACAGCAACGTACTCTCGACGCTTTGCTGTGGTTTTGAAACTTGGCACATAGATCAAATACTTGAAAAGAAACTCCTCGCGTTCGAAAACATGTGCTTAAGGCGCATTCTAAATATCCATTGGTCCCAAAAAGTAACAAACGCTACTATGCGACAGAAGACATCTCAGCCACTGGTAACCAAAGTGATCAAATATAGGAAGTGGAGATACCTCGGTCATGTGATCTGCATGTCCAAGACTCGACTACCGAAGGTCGTCCTTCGGTGGCAGCCACGTGGTACCAGAAGAAGAGGACGCACCAAAAATATCCTACGACGCAGCTACCGGACTGACCTCGCAAACCTCAATGCCTCAATCCAACCTGAATGGGAAGATATCTGGGCGGCCGCAGCAATTAGAGATGGCTGGCGACTCTTCTTGGATGCCCTAAGCGCCTTTGGAGGCACAGGGGGATCTAAGGTCCTACTACCATATTCATTCAAGCGATATGGTCATTGAGCTCTGCGAAAAATACTTGAAAAAACACCCTGACTCTACACGACACGAATCATCGTGTTATATAGAGCCTAAATTTAGCATTATTAGCCAAAATCTCAGTAACAAACCATCTTTGGTCCACACAGCTGCAAATATTCTTCATCAACTCCATTCAGACACAAGCACACTGTCTAATTGGTACAAATGCATACTCAATTTTTAATGAAAAATACCTCGATATGCAGTTATTCAGCTTTGGCTGCAGTAGTTGCAGAATTTAAAAAAGAGACACGTGTTAAAAACTAGCAAAAAATCTCCTTCTGAATTCGCTTTGAACCAATCCGCCAAAATTAAGTAGGAAGACATTGTTTAAATTGAAACTTGTAGTGATCTCCTGTGTGTATGATTTGAGGCAAAAAGGCAGCCTCTGAGGTGAAGAGGGTATAGTGAACGGAATAATCCTCCGAATATTTGAACGAAGCTAGAAGCAAAACTTATCTTTAATGCTACATTTTAACACAATCTTGACGTTACTTTTGCAACACTTCCTCTGTAATCCCCTTTTTTCAGGTCAATTGTATAGGAAAAAACGGCAAAAAATCAACAAAAAAACGTTATTTCTTTTTGCAGTTATGAGCGAAATTGAAACTTAAAAGGAAAAACTGTTTTGCTTCTCAGCCATTCATCATATATATATAAATAGAACGAAATAAACTTACTTATATACTTACTGTATACTTATAGAATTATCCAAAACTAGCGCTATACAATAAACACAAAACAGTATAGAATGCTGCTATAGTAGAAAAATAATGTGCTTTATGATTTTGTTTTGGCAGCATAGAATAAACCTATTTGTATTTGTTCGCATTTGAACGTATTTGTTCGTATTTGTATTTTTTAATTTGGCACTACTATGCGGAACGAGCTCAATCCAATGAAAAGGTCTCTTAAGGGCTAGGCACACAT
>JAQQPU010020331.1:4846-15605 GCA_029168905.1 Artemia sp. Kazakhstan ARC1039
GGGGGGGGGGCAGGTGGGAGCTGTCGAAACCTTAAATAAATTGAGACAATATGGTGTCTTTATATATATGTACTGCCAGGTTGAAGAGGCAGTAAAGAATTATGAACTATGTTCGAGCAGAGATAAAGTTAGCGTTAATTACCCCTATCTTAGAGATAATATTAGATATTGCACGTTGGTAAAAATTAGTAGTGGCACAATCTAAGGAACAATTATAAAACTAAATCGCATTGCCCATAGGATTTAGAATATTGTTGAAAATAAAAGGCGCTGCCGATAGGATTTAAAATGTCTGTCAAATGCAGGATAAGAATTATAGGTATTATGTAAGAGACTCCTTGTAATACAACCACACACTAACTTAAACTAGTCACAATTTGTGATTTTTCTGTCTCCAACAAAGGAGATGAGTTCAGAATGTTCGAACGGCTCAAAATTTCATAGCCTGTATTTTTTTAGAGAACGGGTACAGATTTGATTTTCTTTCATCGTAGAATGTATTTACATTTGATTTTTCAAGTCTTCCATTGTTACTGGACCTTTTGGCACCTTTAAATACTCTTTCGAGTATTCACTTATAATTTGAAAAAAAAATTGTGAATAAAGTTTGAAAAGGCCCAAATAAGAAAATAAAATTCAGCTGTTCGTAAAGGTCAATTAATATGTCTTCCTTTTATTAAAGATGTGCTCAATTTTGAACTTAAAGTAATCAAACAGTCGATTTATCTGTGCTTAGCAACACAAGAGCAGTGGTTTGATTTCAGATGCCGCGAAACGACAAAAAAACATAGATTAAAAATATTCGCATGAACTCATAAGGATTCTGGCTTACAACTTCGCATAAGTTCTACTACATTAGGAAGACGGAATCGAATATTTACTTTTTATTTACTTTTAGAATAGATTTAGAGCAACCATTGGCCTGGATGAAGTGAGACAAATACGAGATTCCTTGCAAGAAAGGGAAAGATGTAACAACATATTGGACATCGAAGTATAACATTTTTTACACTCTTTATATATATATTTTGATTCTTTCCGTAGGACTGATATTCAGAAAATTAAGAAATTTATATACAGGTTATCGAGACCAAAAGCCTCAGGGGTTCCATTTAGAAATAGTATTAGGAGAAATTGAGTTACAAGGGATCTTAGTAAATTTGTGTTTCTTTTCGTTTATTCCTTTTAAAACAAAAATTATACTAAGATTTTACGCGGGGGAGATTGTAAGGAGGCCTTAATTTTGTTTAATTTGGTAACACAATTTTAGCAAAGCTTGGAATTCCCTTTCTCTTCAATAGATCAGAAATATAGCGACAATTTCAAATCAGCTTGAATTTGAAAATAATTTCACTTTGCGTAACTAGTCATAAATCTTGTAGCGACACTTCTTTGTCCAAGAATCGAACGACTTTTGAACCCGTGATAAGACATAATTTAGACCCGTTTTGAGTATAAAACAAGAAGGAATGCAAGGCCTTGAAATACTGGAATAAACTACCTTTTAACAAAAACTTGTTGATTGTCTGAAAAAGCAAGGGAAGGTTACTAAACGAATCAAGTAACAAATGAATAAAACGTATGGGGGAGAGAATATAGGGGTATTCTTGTGAGGAGAGGGGACTAGAAAGGAACTCTTGGTAAGTCACCTTCTTAACGAATTATGGCAAGTATCTGCCTTGGCTCAATTTCTTTAATTGTAAAGTTAAAACAATAATATTAAACCTTTTTGTCACTTTAGACCATGCTGAGTAGATCCCATTTCCGTGTTGAATTAAGTTAACAATTGAAGTCTGAATTCCCCTTTGAAGATAAAATTGAGATAAGAAGTAAACTTCTGAAAGATTTCTGTGACCTGGATAAACCAGGCTAAGTAATGAATTTAATACGTATATGGGAGAAATAAAAACTAGTACTGAAGCCAAAGCACATAATTTTATTATAATTGGGCGATTTGGGGTATATTTGGTTAGAAAGACTTGGAGACACTAGATGAAATACAGCATTTTCTAAGGATTGAAATAGAAATAAAATTGGTTTCGTCTTAGAAACTAGAACATGGAAATAACCTAAGGTTCAATTACAATTTAAACCTCTTAACCTTAAAGAATAAATTAATGAGCCTTAGCCTCCTCCTTCCAGCTTAGTGACCTTAGGAATTTACTTAGCGTTTATTAAAATCTTATATATAAGAAGATTGGAACTAAAGGACAAAACAATATTCCTCCCCTAGCAAATTCTCTGACGTTATACGAAAGAGGGACACTGTTTCCTCTTTTAGCCACCTTTGCATTTCAACCCATGCTAATATTATATAGAGGCGACTCTGATCTTCTACAGATCGGCTAGGGAAGAAAGAGGAATTAAATTACTAAATTAAGATTTCCAATCTCTTCCGTCCGAAGATCCAATTTGCTTTAGAAAGTTGAAGTTTATCAAAGTTCCAAGATCATTAACTTTCCTTTCAGGATATAAACTAGAAACTTGGTTTATTTTATACTACCAGTGGGATCTGATAAAAATGGTTATTCTTAGGTTCCGAGAAACAATAATTTAATGCAAATAATTTTAGTTACACTTGTATCCAAGTCTGTCTGATCAGTCAAGTGTAGCTATTTCAATTGGAAGAATTCGATAGCCCAGAATTAACTTAATCCTTTTTTTGGTAGATATTCGTGGATTGGACGAGCAGACCCATACAATATTAGAAAACAGACCTAGAAGAGGTTAAGAAGTATTCAAAATCATTAGTGTTAGAACATTTTCCTTTTATTTCCTTTTATAATAAACATCAGTTGTCACTGGATTCTGAGTACCGACCTTACCAACGCCTTAGTTATAACACACTACCGAATTTTTTAGCCCTGATTAAGTAGAGGCAACTTTAGAGATATTTCATTAGCACTTTAGGTCTTTTACGACTTTTTAGGTTAGTTCTAAACCCTTTTTGCCTCTTATAAACGCTTTAGATCGTTCATACTCACTTTGGGTCATTTATTAAGATTTAAGTCACTGCTAAACCTTTTATATCACTTATAAACGATTTAATTCTTTCATTTAGTTTTTTTTATAGCGCTTTAGGTCACTTCTTAACCTTTTAGCTCATGAGCACTTTAGTTTACTTCAAGCTTTATATCACTTATAATCCCATTAGACCGCTCATAAGACCTTTAGGTCTTTCATATCACTTCTGGTTAGTTCTAAGCTCTTTATATTAATTATAAGCTTTTTAGATCGCTCATAAGCTCTTTATGTCTTTTATAACGCTTTAGGTCACTTCTAAGCCCTTTAGATCACTTATAAATATTTGAGGTTAATCACAAGCATTTCGGATCTTTTATTATTCTTTATGTCACTCCTAAGCCTTTTATATCAGTTATAGACGCTTTAGATCGATAATAAGCTCATAGGTATTCCATTTGCGCTTTTGGGTTACTTTTAAGCCCTTTATATTACTTAATGTTACTGTATGTTACTTAGTAAGTAACTCATTGGAGATATACGACTGTTCATTTTTTTACACTTTAATTTCCAACTAGCTTTTGCGTAGCTTGAATCTTCAAATTAACTTAAAAAATAAGTTTTTTTCAACTGAAAGTAAGGAGCTACATTAAAACTTAAAACGGATAGAAATTGTCACATATATGAGGGGGATCGTCCTCTCCTCAATACCTCTCTCTTTGCACTAAAGTTTTTTTTTAGAACAGCTTTAAACAGCGCTAAAGTTTTTTTTTTTACAACAGCCTTAGACAGCTCATAAGCAGTTTAGGTCTTTTATAACGCTTTAGGTCAATTCAAACCCTTAATATCACTTATGACAGCTTTAGATCGCTCATAACCACTTTAGGTGTTTTATAACTTTTTTGATCATTTCTTAGCCCTTTATATCACTCATAAACTTTTCAAATTGCTCATAAGCTCCTTATGTCTTTTATAATGCTTTAGGTCACTTCTAAACCCTTGAAATAACTTATAAAAATTTTAGATCACTCACAAGCACTTTGGGTCTTTTATAACACTTCAATATCTTATTATTCTTTATGTCACTCCTAAGGCTTTCACATCATTTACAGACGCTTTAGAACGCTCAAAAGCTCTTTAGGTCTTTTAAAAAGCGTTGGGTTACTTCTATACCCTTCATATCACTTGAAAAAGCTTTAGATAGCTCATATGCAGTTTAGGTCTTTTACAACGCTTTGGATCACCCATCAGCACTTCAGGTCCTTTATAGCGCTTCAGGTCACCTCTAAACCCTTTATGTCACTTATGAATGCATTAGACCGCTCACAAGGACTTTAGATATTTTATTGCTTTTTAGGTCTTATTAAACCTTTATGCAACTAATAAACGCTTTAGATCTTTATAAACACGTATAAACACTTATAAGCATATTAGACCATCATAAGCACTTTTGATTTTTTTTTTATCACTTTAGGTTACTCTCCAACCCTCTATATCACTTATAAGCGCTTTAAACCACTCATAAGCACTTAAGGCATTTTTTTGGGGGTCAGTTCTAAATCCTTAATATAACTAATAAGCGCTTTAGATCTTAATGAGCACTTTAGGTCATTTTTAACATTTTAGGTAATTTCTAAGCCCTATGTATCACTTTCGAACCCTTAGATCGTTTTTTAGGGCATTTACAATGCATTAGGTCACTTCCGAACCCTTTATGTCGCTTATAGATACTTTAGACCGCTCATAAGCCCTATAGACCTATAGTGCTTATAGACCGCTCAAAAAAGACCTATAGTGCTTATTAGTGATCTTAATTGTTTATAAGTGATATAAAGGGACTAGAAGTGACTTAAAGCAGTATGAAAGACCTAAAGTGCTTAAGAGTGGTCTAATGCGTTTAACCCATGAGCTATAAGTAACTTAAAGCGTTATAAAAATACTAAATGAGTGATCTAAAGCGTTTATAAGTGATATAAAGGGTTTAGAAGTGACTTAAAGCGTTGTAAAGGACCTAAGCTGATTATGAAAAAGAAAGCGTATATAAGTAATAAAAAGGGCTTAGAACTAACCTTAAATGTTGTAAAAGACCTAAAAAGCTAACGAAAGATCTAAAGCGTTTATAAATAATATAAAGGGTTTAAAAATGACCGAAAAAATTATAAAACACCTAAGGTGATTATGAACAATCAAAAGCATTTATAAATGATACAAAGGGTTTAGAAGTTACCTAAAATTTTGTAAAGAATGTAAATTATCCAAAGCACTAAATCTAAATCTAAGCGATCCAAAGCGCTTATAAGTGATATAAAGGGTTTAAAAGTGACCTAAAGCGTTATATATGACCTGAAGTTATTATGAACGATCTAAATCGTTTATAAAAGATACAAAGAGTTGAGAAGTAACCTAAAATGTTTTAAATGAGTGATCTAAAGCATCTAGAAGTGATACAAAGGGTTTAGCAGTAACCTAAAATGATGTAAAAGATCGAAAGTGCTAATGAATTGTATAAAGCGTTTATAAATGATATAAAGGGTTTAGAAGTGATCCAAAGGCGTTATAAAAGACCTAAAGAGATTAAGAGCGATCTAAAGCGTCTAAATGCTTTAGATCACTCATAAGCAATTTAAGTCTTTTATACGTCTTTTATAACTTATAAACGCTTTGAACAGCTCATAAGCATTTTAGTCTTTTATAGCATTTTAGATCACTTTAGGTCTTTCACAGCGCTTTAGGTCACTTTTAAACCCTTTGTATCACTTATGAACGGTTTAGATCGCGCATAAACATTTTAGGTCTTTTATAACTAAATGATGATCTAAAGCGTTTATAAGTGATATAAAGGGTTCAGAAGTGACTTAAAGCGATGTAAAGGACCTAAACTGATTATGAAAAATAAAGCGTATATAAGTAATAAAAAAGGCTAAGAAGTAACCTTAAATGTTGTAAAAGACCTAAAGTGCTAACGAAAGATCTAAAGCGTTTATAAGTGGAAGAGTTTAGAAGCGCTAACAAAAGATCTAAAGCGTATGTTTTAAAAAATGTTGTAAAAAATCTAAATGAGCGATCCAAAGCGCTTATAAGTGATATAAAGGTTGAGACTCTGGCTCAACCGCAGCTTTTGCGGATCTGACAAATTTTCGTCAACAGCGGCAGACTGATTTCCTGGCTCAGTAGTATCTTCTCGTCGCAAAGGAGGAAGAAAGTCAGACTCTTGCCACACTCCAGTATTCAGCGAGAAAATTCCAGGCTTTGAGAATCCGCTAGTGATGTTATTCTGAGAGAAGGCCTTAGAAAAAGCAGCCCCGAGTAATTCACCAATCTCATATTCGGTCACTGGTCCACCAGGGTGAAGTCTAAACCAGTTCTCCATTGCTTGTGACCAGTAAGTCTTTAAATGTCCATAAACCGAAACGTAAAGAGGCTGCAACCTGGATGATGTGTGAGGCGGGAACGTAAGTAAATGTATTCCCTTTTCTTTGGCCGATAAAGGTGAGCTTCTACTGCTTTCTTCATTTCCCCCTCATTCCAGATGTAAAGCGACGGATCAGCTTTCCTCATTTTTGGCATTCTAAAATGAAAGAAAGAGTTTTTAGTTTATGTATTAAGTTTAAGTTCTTCTAAGTTTATATATTAGGTAAGATTTAAATTTAGTTGAATAATTAGAATGTATTGAGTTTATGATTGAATATCGTCGTGCCCAAAACCAAAGGGCGTATCTAACATTTTACAAATTTTTACAGGAGAGCAAAAACAAGGTTTGTGAAGCTGTTTTAAGAAGAGATTTTTTTTCTAATGACGTAGTCTCAATGTATTTATAGGTTTTTCACTACGAGAAATCGATTGGTGAACAGTAAAACTCTCAAAAGTTCTTGGAACACTAGAAAAACCAGATACGCTCTTTGGTTCTGGTCATTCTAAAACATTTCCTTTAGTTACGACCAAGTGATTTTTGAATAAGTTTGTGTAATTTTGCTTCAAATATTAAAAAAGAGTACAATGAAGCTTCAATTAAATTATCAAAGGAAGGCACAAATTCACATTACTCTCCGTTGTCACTTTCGTCGTCAATATCACTGTCTTGTAGGACATCCTTCACGGCTTTGCCATGGGGAAGGTTTCGGTAGAATGCATGGAAGTCTGCATGGATTAGCCGTTGTTCGCAGAGTGAAAGCAAGTCTTTAAATTTTGCATCACTTATTGGCAACTTTTTCTCGTAAGCTGGCATCAAGCTTAACATTGTCCCACTCTGTCCAACTGATCGTTTTACCTTGTCAACCTTGTCAGTTTTTATAAATGTTCTAAACATCTAAAACGTTTATTAGTTATATAAAGGTTTAAGAAGGGACCTAAAAAATTATAAAAGATCTATAGTGTTTATGAGCGATCTAAAGTGTTCATAAGTGATATAAAGGGTTTACAAGTGACCTAAAGCTCTATAAAAAACCTAAAGTGCTTATGAGCGATTTTAAAAGCTTATAAGTGATGTAAAGGGCTAAGAAGTGACTTAAAAAGTTATAAAAGAGCTATCTAAAGCGGTCATAAGTGATATTAAGGATTTGAAGTAACCTAAAGCGTTATAGAAGACCTAAACTGCCTATGACCTGCATAAAGCGTGTATAAGTAATATAAAGGGCTAAGAAGTGACCCAAATTGCAAAAAAAATACCTATGATTTCATGAGCGATCTAAAGCGTCTATGAGTAATATAAAAGGCTTAGGGGTGAGATCAAGAAAATAAAATACCTGAAATATTTATGATAGATCTAAAATGTTTATAAATAAACAAAGGGTTTTGAAATCACCTAAAGCGTTATAAAAGACCCAAAGAGCTTATGAGCGATCTAAAAAGTTTATAATTAATATAAAGTCCTTAGAAGTAACCTAAAGTACTGTAAAAGACCTAAAGCTCTTATGAGCGGTCTAAAGTGCTTATAAGCGACATAAACGGTTTATAAGTAAACTAAAGTGCTTATCAGCTAAAGCGTTAAAAAGTGAACTAAAGCGTTATAAAATAACCTAAATGAATGATTTAAAGCGTTTATAAGTGATACGAAGGGTTTAGTAGTGACTTAAATCCTTATGACCTAAAGTGATCATGAACGATCTAAAGCGTTTATCTAAAGTGATACAAAGGGTCATGCAACCTAAAATGTTGTAAAAGACCTAAAGTGCTAATGAAAGATCTACAGCGTTTACGAGAAATATAAAGGGTTTAGAAATGACAAAAAAGATATAAAAGACCTAAAGCGCTTATGAGCGATCAAAAATGCTTAGAAGGGACAAAAAGGGTTAGAAGTAACCTAAAATGTTATAAAAGACCTAAAGTTGTTATGAGTGATCTAAAGCGTTTATAAGGGATATGAAGGGTTTAGAATCCCTAAGGCATTATAAATAACCTAAAGTGATTAGAACGGCCTAAAGTGTTTATAAGTGATATAAAGGGCTTTGAAGTAACCTAAAATGTTATAAAAGAACAAAAGTACATATAAAAGATCTCAAGCGTTTTTGAGTAATATAAAACGTGTAAGAATGACCAAAAAGTTATAAAAGACCTGAAGGGCTTATGAAAGGTCTAAAAAGCTTATAACTGACATAAAGGGTTTAGAAGTAAACTAAAATGTTATAAAAAATTTAAAGTGCTTATGTCACTTCCAAATCATATACAACACTCGTAAACGCTTTAGACCATTCATAAGCACTTTAGGTCTTTTATACCACTCTTCTAATCCCTTTATATCACTTATAAACGCTTTTAGACCGCTGATAAGCACTTTAGGTCTTTCATACCGCTTTAAGTCACTTCTAATCCCTTTATATCACTTATAAACACTTAAGATCACTCATAAGCACTATAGGTCTTTTATGAGCGGTCTATAAGAACTATAGGTCTATAGGGCTTATGAGCAGTCTAAAGCATTTATAAGTGACATAAAGGGTTTAGAAGTGACCTAATGCATTATGAATGCCCTAAAGTGATTATTAACGATCTAAAGTGCTCAAAAGTGATACATAGGGCTTAGAAGTAACCTAAAATGTTCAAAAAGATCTAAAGTGCTAATAAAAATCTAAAGCATTTATTACTTATATAAAGGGTTTAGAAATGACAAAAAAGATATAAAAACTAAATTATTCATAAGTGATATAAAGGTTTTGGGAGTAACCTAAAGTACTAAAAAAGAAACCAAAAGTGCTTATGAGTGGTCTAAAGTGTTTATAAGTGTTCTAAACACCTAAAGCCTTTATTAGTTATATAAAGGTTTAAGAAGTGACCTAAAAATTTATGAAAGATCTAAAGTGTTTATGAACGATCCAAAGCGTTCATAGATGATATAAAGGGAAACTCTCATGTAAAGTGTTTATGAGCGATCCAAAGCGTTCATAGATGATATGAAGGGAAACTAAAAAGAAACTTTGCTGCTCAATTGACTGAATAATATACCCTAAAAAATAAGTTGTTTTAGTTAAATAAAACTGCGCCTTTACCGTTCTCTCACTTACACACTTACCTACTCTCATCTGACTCCTAAGCCCTAATTTTGCCTAGCTTTAACAATCTAGCAGTAAATTTGATGTTAGACACACTTAGTGCAATCATTTTACTTACTTCTAATTTATATTAACGCTCCAATTCGAAAAACTGTATGGGGCATAACCATGCTTCTTTAAAATTTCAAATTACGATTTAAAACACTTATTAATATCTATATTATATACGATTATTAATATATCTGTCTCGGATCAATAAAGTAAAATCAACAACAGAAGAAAAACAGTCAGAAAAAAACAGATGCCCCTGGGCTTAATTTACAACCCTTGCCCTGAGGGCTGTGGGGGGAGTGTCCTGCTCAAAGGTATAACTTCCTGAACTTTGAATTGCGTGAAACAAAATGGCTATCTCAAAATTTTTATTGGATGTGTTTGGGGAAATGGTTGGCGTGGAAAAGGTGATAGTTGCTTTCCAATCACTTTCGCCTATTGAACAGGCACTAGCCATTTCGATTTACAATCAAATGAGCCCTTTTCGAAGTTTCTACGACAACTCCTTCGATACGAAGTGCCTTGGTATGGAAAAAAAAATAATACATTGTACCAAAATCGTTCTTTACTTAGGCAGTGTGATCGCGCTACCTATGATTTTTACAACTTTCTATATAAACCTTATATGCCCCCAGGGCATAACTTAAAAACCCTTGCACTGAGGGTTTTTTGAAGTTTCTACGACAACGCGTTCTATAAAAACCTTACGCTGAATAAAATGGCTATCTCAAAATTTTGATTGGATGTGTTTGGGGAAAAGGTGGGTGTGGGAGGGGGGTTAGTTTCCCTCCAATCACTTTTGACTATCAAAAAGCGCACTAGCCCTTTGAATTTCCAATTGAATGAGCCTTTTTTGAAGTTTCTACGACAACGCCTTCTATAAAAACCTTATATGCCCCCAGGACATAACTTACAACACTTGCCCTAAGGGCTGTGGGTGAGTGTCCTCCTCAAAAACATAATTTCTATCTGAAAGTCAACCACGCTGTACAAAATGGCTATCTCAAAATTTGGACTGGATGCGTTTTAGGAAATGGTGGGCGTGGAAGGGAGGTTAGTCGCCTTCCAATCACTTTCGACTATTAAAAAGGGCACAAGCCACTCCTATTTCCAATTGAATGAGCCCTTTACGAAGTTTCTACGACAACTTCTTCGATACGAAGTGCCCTGCTCTAAAGGAAAAAAAAATAAATAATACATTGTTCCAACATCGTTCTTATATGCCCCCAGGGCATAACTTGAAACCCTTGCCCTAAGGGTTG
>JAQQPU010020332.1:0-13603 GCA_029168905.1 Artemia sp. Kazakhstan ARC1039
AAGTTTAGTATTACTCATCAAAGGCTACGAGCCTGAGAAAATTTACCCGATTTTTTAAAGAGGGGGGGAAACATCCCCTACAAGTGAAAGAATTTTAATGAAAATCACACCGTCAGATTCAGCGTATCAGAAAACCTTATTACATAAGTTTCAAGCTCATATCTGCAAAAATCTGCAACTTTGTATTTTTTGCCAGAAGAAAAATATACGAATATAGAAGTTAGTTACGTAAGTTAATTTGTAAATTACGTCATAACCAAATTTAGAGTCATCCATTTGGCAAAAGAAAAGTAAAATTTTTATGCAAATTTTGTTTACTTATTCAATGACGGTGAGCCAAAATAAAAGCTGCATTAACTAAAAAACGATCAGAAATTAAATAAAAAAAAACAAGTTTTTTAAACTGAAAGTAAGGAGCGACATTAAAACTTAAAACGAACAGAAATTATTCCGTATATGAAAGGAGCTGTCCCCTCCTCAACGCCTCGCTCTTTACGCTAAAGTTTGCCTCTGTCTCACAACTTTATTTTTTGAAACAATAAAAAACTTTACCGTAAAGAGCGAAGCGTTCAGGAGGGGACAGCCCCTTTCATATTCGGAATAATTTCTGTTCGTTTTAAGTTTTAATGTCGCTCCTTACTTTCAGTTTAAAAAACTTGCTTTTTTTATTCAATAAAGTAAAGGATTTACATGTTTATATAAATTCCGTGCTTTCACATTTAGTCATTTTATATTAATGTTTTGTATCGATTTCTTTTGTTTTTGCTATATTTGATGTTAACTGGGCACTTTGAAAGTAGTTTTAAAAGTGTCTTTTGGTCAATACTAAAAAAAATTATATCCTCTAGATTTTGAGGATTCAAGATGGACACATTTTATCTAAAAGCAGCACATATTTGGACTCCCAGTGGACAAATTCATGGAGCAAAAGCTTGGCAACCCAGTGTTAATGGTACTTAGCTATTACCAAAAGAGCAATCTGTTAGAGAACCGATTATAGAAGTAATAGCCTACAGTTAACGATAAATTCACCAAGTGTAGGTTAAATCCTTCAAAACTAGTTTCATTTCCATATCAAGTGAGGATATTTAGATTGAGATAATTTTGGGTACACATATATAATAATATAATTAATGTCAAATTTTAGGGTCTTAGGTTAAACCCTTCAAAAATTTCTTTATAACTATATCGATGTGGAGGTTCTTAAATTAATATGTTTTCGTGATGAAATAAACTGAATTTTAAGGGAACTATGTAGTCAAATATAAAAGTTGCTTAAACACAATTGATAAATTTTTAATTCACAATTAATAAATTACAAATAATAAATTTTGTTTAATATTTATAATGTTTTTAAATATATATTGCAAAATATATTTCATAAAAATTTATCTACAAAATAGTAAAAATATAGTCTAAACAAGGCTTCAAAGAGAAAAAAACATTTTATATCTTGCCATAAACGGGCTTTCTGTATTCTCATGTTGTATAATCATTCAAGATGAAATTGTGACAAGTTCTGGTGTCTTTTTGGTGGAAGAATTTGATTTAACTACCAAATTTTTTGTTGTTGAGTGAAATGGGGTTTTTCCCATAAAAGGCCAAAGAATACCCTAAAATTTATTCACCAAAATCACAAAAAAAGTTTCAAGTGAAAGTAAAACTATATCTTGTTGGTCCCTAAATGAGGTGGGCTACTCTTTTCCCAACCCCTTCCAATTCCACCCTTTACGTTAAAGTTGCACTCATAATCCAATTCTTTAAGAACTATTGCTCAAGCACAAGGGTCGTTGAATTTGTGCAAGAACTTCAAGTAGACTTTCTTTTATAATATTATATTGTTTGTTTTTAATACCACGCCAACGTTAGCCCCAAAATTCATGGAGGGCTACCATTCCCTCAACCACGATTTTTAGAATAAAAAATGAACTTGTCCATAGCAATGCTGCTAGAAATAGATCGCCTTTAGAGTATTTATTTTTTGAAACAAGACATAATCATTAAATATAAACTATCGCCCTCACAATCAGAGGATGACTTTCGCCCTTTCAAACTCTTACTGAGAGTTTCTTTCAATATATTTTGTCAAAACTAGTCATAATTATCAAAGATAAACTATCGTCTCAACAATACGAGGGTAGCTTTCTTCACCTCAATTTCTTACGGAGTTTCTATTTCTTAGGAGTGTATATATAGAGTACCGAGAGTACGGGCTTCGCCAGGGCCCCAGCGCTCGACAGGCTTGTATATATTTGATTCTCTAATTGCGTATTAGCATAATTATTGTGTTATTCCTTAGTTTTAAGTCACGAGATGTCAAATCAGCTATTCCAATTGAATTAAGAAATTATCGCGTAAATTTAATTCTTCCTTTCTGTTATTGCACAAAATAATCAATCATTTTTATAGTATCTGTTTTCGTCTGTGACTCAATGTGATTTTCAATGTTGCTTCTCTTCTAATTATAGAGATTTCATTCTCACTTCGATGTGAGTATCCCTGTCGCTTTTCTTTCAACCGCAGATTTCGTTGTTCATTGTTTTCATTTAGGATTTGGTGTGATGCCTGTTGTCGCATGTCTCCTAATCGCAGATCTCGTTTGCGCTTCATTTTAGTGCATCATTACATAAGACATATTTCCCTGCATTTTGCTTTAGCTGTTCAGATTCATTCGAAATCCTCCGTAATCTCGCATGACGTCCCAGATACCAAAAAACTTCTTTCCCAGTTTACTCCAGTATATTTTTGTTTAATTCAGTAGCAACCAGGAGTGTTCCAATGCCTATAACCTATGTAATATTGAAATTACGCATTAGCAGAATCATCGTTTCATTCTTTAGTTTCAGGTCTTAGGCTGGCAAGTGATTCTAATGTGAATTCGTTTCCTCCTTCCTAATTATCATTTACAAACGCCAAAATAGTACGTTCCTTGTTGCCTTGTAATTTCTGAAATATCTAAATTACGCAATAGCATAACAATCGTGTTTTCTTTAGTTTTAAGACACATTTTCGTTTGCAATGCAATGTGATTTCTTTAGCTGTTTCTTGTTCCATACCATTTTCTTTAGCTGTTCAGGGTCGTTTGTCATTTTGTGTAATTCTGCACGTGTAATCGGGGTTGCCCCCCCCCCTGTAGCAAGAAAGTGCTATTTAGCACTATTTCACCATGTGCAGCACTGTAGCACCAACCACATTGAATGTAACACTTTTTCAAACAGTTCATGGTGACGAACTGTAAGTAAGGAGCGACCCGGGTCAGTAGTAACCGAAACTCTAAAAAACGGAATTTTGATACCAATAGATACATCAAAAGAATCAAATTTTTATGTTGATCTCAAATATATAAGCTTCATCAAGTTTAGTAGCAACCATCAAAAGTTACGCGCCTGAGAAAATTTGCCTGATTTTCGAAAAAGGAGAAACACCCCGTAAAAGTCATAGAACCTTAATAAAAATCAAATCATCAGATTCAGCGTATCAGTGAACCCTACTGTAGAGGTTTCAAGCTCCTATCTGCAAAAATGTGGAATCTTGTATTTTTTGCCAAAAGAAAGATCATGGATGTGTGTTTATTTGTTGTTGCTTTTTTTTTTTCCTTAAGGATGATCATATCGACCCAGTGGTTCTAGAATATCGCGGGAGGTCTAATTTGAACGGAAATTAAAGTTCTAGTGCCCTTTTTAAGTGGCCAAAAAATGGTCTTATTTCTTCCCAAAGTCACCCGATCAAAATTTTGAGATAGCCATTTTGTTCAGCATGGTCGAAAAATATAAAACTATATCTTTGAGAATGACTTAATCCCCCACAGTCCCAGGGGGAAGGGCTGCACGTTATGAACTTTGCCCGATATTTACGCATAGTATTGGTTATTGGGAAGTATACAGACGTTTTCAGGGGGGATTTTTTATGGCAGTGGGGGGTGGGTTGGTCGGGGGTTACATGGGAGGATCTGTCCATGGAGGAAGCTTTCATGGGGGAAGGAACATTGCTATGAAGGGGGTGCCGGATTTCCCAGCATTATTTAAAAAAATGATCAGAAATTAAATAAAAAAAAGTTTTTCAACAGAAAGCAAGGAGCAACATCAAAACTTAAAACGAACAGAAATTATTACGCATATGATTAGGTTCGCCCCCTAGTCAATACCTCGTTATTTACGCTAAAGTTTTCTTAGTACTTAGGAGCTATTTATTCTTACTAACGGCCTTTGTGATTAAGGGTTCATTTTTAAAGAATTGAACAAAATTCGAACTTTAGCGTAAAGAGCTAGGTATTGACCAGGGGGGTGAACCCCCATAATATACGTAATAAAAATATACGAATACAGAAGTTCGTAACGTAAGTTAATTCGGAAGTTACGTATATTTATTACTAATAAAAATGTTCGTAAATAAAACTAAACAACTTTCGAGAAAGCCAAGTTTCTCCTTCAGAATCAGGATAGCTCTGGGATAAAAGGTTTCATCCAGTTTAAAAGGACTCGTAATTTTATCGAAAGAAATTTTTAGTGTGATGGTTGTATATAAGGACAGTATATAACACAGCTAAAGCAAGAAGGGTGTGCGAAAGCAGAGAATGGCTGACCCCCAGCCCCCCATTGCACTTCCTGGCTGAAGAGCGACGAAACGGGGATCAGCCCGGCCGGTTTGGACCTTAAGGGTCTAGTGCCGTCACACTTACTACTTACTTACTATATAACACAACTACCATAACGTATGTCAACCATTCACTTCAATTACCGCTTCTACTGGTGCAAGTACAGCTACTAAAGTCTTAAGACGGAAAAGAAACCGCGAAATTTGATCAAAAACAAAAGCTAGATAAAAACTTTCACTGGTAAAGTTATATTTTGGTCAATTTGCAAAAGAAGCTCAATGACAACCTTGACTTTGCTAGTCAGACCTCAAAAAACTAACCGTCATAAATAACCCAAGCTCAGTGACAACCTTCACTTCGCTAGTCATAGCTCAAGAGATTATCCGTGGTAAATAACGAAGATTAGTGACAATCTTGACCTCGTTAGGCAGGGTTTGATAAATGATCCGTGATAAATAGCAAATTTACACCCTAAGCTCTTAAATTTCACAGCAAAAAAAAAAAAAAACTAGGAATATATACCTGTGGTCGGTGCGACTATAGATATAAGGCAGTGGAGTTAGTAAATTTAAAATTTTAATATCTAGCTTCGTCTCTTTGTAATTTTGAAGGAATGACTCCATCTTTTAATTCTCAAAGGTATAATTCCAGTCACAAGGACTGAATTTCCAGTGACACCGTCTACTTAATGAGTAAATTAGAGCGGAACCTCCAAAAATCAGACTCCGAATAAAAACAGCAAAATTTTGATTTATTCCACTTACCTTACTTGGACAGACGATAAACCTTATGACAAACTCGAAAGTGAACCAAATATTACAAGCTAACTCCACATAAAAGAAGGCGACATGGGGGTCTGTTCGAACCCTGTCAACAGTCCATGTATTGGGTATGTTAGTCCCGTTTCCAAGCAAGCCTTGAATTGTCACGTTTTTTAGTACAGGTACTCTCAAATCTGGATGAGTCTTGAGGCAAAAGGACAATATGGAGACACAGATAAAAAAGACGGAAATGACTCCAATGACCTGCAGAAAGGAATAACAATTTTAATATTCTAGTTGATGGGATCTATGCTTAACTTCAAAAATTATTGGTGTAGGTGTATAAAAGTTCCCGAAAGCGATCTACAACCGAAACTAAGGCCTAAAAAGTTTATCTTAGCAGTAAATTACCCCCTGATTTTCCTTCTAGGCCACGGACCTTGCTGCTTTCAAGCTCATATATCTACATACACATAATATAGCAATTCAGGTCAAGTGAAAAACTTTTTATAGGGGGGTGGGGGGGGCAAACAAAAGCAGATCGTCCCCAAATGGAATAGGAAGGTGTTATACGAAATTATTTAGAGCAAATTGGATGCGAGAGGAATAAAAGAGTGAGATTTTGTTATGATTGGAATGGAGGAGGAGCGTGGGCAGCTGAATCAGCCTAAGACAGGTTGGTGTGCAGTGACTTAGTAGTAGTGGTTATTATTGACTATTTCGTTTGTGCAAGAAAACTTTCCTCGCATCAAAGATACAGAAGAAAAAATCGAAAATATCAATAGCTCCATGTCCCAATTATTTTCATAAAGAGATATGAAGATATAACGCATTTTGGTAAAAAAAACCTAAAAATTTTAAATATATAATGAAGCATATAATAGAACTAGCTTAGTATGAGGGGGGGGGGGCGGGTTGCAAATAAAAGTTTTGCGAAAGGTAAGATGCCACTTTTTCAGTTACCACACCAAATCTGTTTTTTTCATTTTGGCGGCTGTCCTCTGTCAAAATTTAGTATCTGCATTGTCCAGGTATCCGACAAAGTCCCATAACAATAATTAATTTTTTTTTTTTGGGGGGGGGGGGAATAGATGAAATTATGAAAATCTCCAAAATTTTGGATCTATTTTCTTCTCTTCTTTGCCATTCCCTTTGTCTGCTGCATGTGGATATAAGGTTTTGTAATTCTAGTTCGTATGTACTAGGCTTTGGTTGGGAAAAAACGATGAAATCTTTTTTTTCCTATAGATGCTATACCGTATCTCACAAAATATAGCAGATGCAAATTCCATCTACTCGTTCTACTGAATCTGAATTCATCCGTGTCATTTAATTCTGTCGTGTTGAAATGTGCGAGAAGCCTCATCTCTGACTTAAGAAACTGATTTTTTAAAACAAAGCCTTTCTCTTGAAAGCAAAGAACGAAGTTAAACCTTAAAACAAACGAAAATGACTGCTTCGCACTTAGTACAGCATTTTTTGAAAAATTGTTTCAAATAAACTAACTCGTATTATTTCGCAACATTATAGAATTGTAAAATTAGTGCTTTACTGAAAAAACAAAACCGACGCAACAAAACAGGATTAGAAGCAGAAAAATCCTCAAATGGCCTGTAGAAATCAAAAAAGACTTTACATAAAGCACTCATGTATTCTACTGGCCATGAAATCAGTAAATGTTTTCAATACAATGCTTTGATATTTAATGTTTAGAACACTACTATTGTCGATACCATCAGCGATTGTAACGCTTTGAATAAAAGCCTTATTTACACTCTTCCCGGGATTACGTGGTTAATCTCAATTCCTCCTGGAAAAATCACTTACCATGGTTGACAATAACATCATTTTGTCTGAGCTCTAATTCCTAAGCGAATGCCTAATCTCGTCAAATTTTATTCCATAGAGGGCTTTCAGCACTTTTATCTCTTCTTGCCTTTAACGTACAACTTCCTTTTATTTATCTCTCACCCATGACAATATTAACAAGTGGGGAATGAAAACGTGCGAAGGGACTCAATTGCTTATTTATGTTCTACTTCATGTGAATAGAAGGAAAAAGAACAATAACTATCCCTTGATTGTAGATATCAAATGCACTCACAGACAGGGTAGCCACCCTTGTGATTTTGACTGTTTTTAGTGTGTTCTTTTTTTTCTTCCAGTTTTCTTTTCCGTTTTTTTTCTACCATAGCCATTTTTTCAATAGTTATCATTTGAAATTTGTTGTTTTTGTAGTTTAGATGTTTTAAAATTTGTAAACTTCATGAGAATACAAGGAAAAAGAGCAATAACTATCCTTTGATTATAAATACTAAATGTACTCACCAACAGGGTTGCCACCCTTGTGATTTTGACTGTCTTCAGTGGGTATTTTTCTGCCAGTTTCATTTTCTATTTTTTTTTTTTTACCATAGCCATTTTTTCAATGATGATCATTTGACACTTGTTGTCTTTGTAGTTTAGATGTTTTGAAATTTTAAACCTCATGAGAATAAAAGGAAAAAGAGCAACAACTATCCCTTGATTATAGATACCAAATGCACCCATAGACAGGGCTGTATCCAGGATTTTTTTTCGGGAGGAGGGGGGGGTTCAAACGTTTTTAAGAGTCAGACAAATATTTGGGGAGGGGTTCAAACCCCGTAACCCCCCTTTATACGGCCTTGCTCACAGACAGGATTGCCACCCTTGTGATTTGTGACTATTTTTAGTGATTTTTTCTCCCAGTTTTCTTTTCGTCTTTTTAACCATCGCCAATTTTTCAATAAGTTATTATTTGACATTTTGTCTTTGTAGTTTAGATGTTTTAAAATTTTTAAACTTCATGAGGATAGATGGAAAAAGAGCATTAGCTACCCCTTTATAATAGATACCAAATGCACTTACAGACAGGGTTACCACCCTTGTGATTTTTGACAGTTTGCAGTGGTTTTCTTCTCCCAGTTTTCATTTTCCAGTTTTTTACCATAGCCATTTTTACAATAAGCTATCATTTGACATTTTTTGTCTTTGTAGTTAATTGTTTCAAAATATGTAACTGAATCCACTGCTACTAAACCTCCTGCATCTGATACCAGGTGTATCTGAACCCCTGTGTTACTGAATCTCCGTGTAAATGAGATCCCATGCAACTGAGCCCTCGTGCACCTGAACCTCTTTGCAAACGAACTCTCATGTAACTCAACCCCCTTGCAACTGAATCCCCGTTTAACTGAACCCTCGCCAAGCTCAAATCCCATTTAATTGAACCGTTGTGCAACTAAACCCTCATGCAACTCAAAACCAATTTAATTGAGCTCTCGTGCAACTGAACCCCATAAAACTTAACCTTCAAGCAATACAACCCTCATTAAACCTTTTTCAGAAGTTTTCATGCCAAGGACCCAAACACACTTAAAGGTCATGGTTGCGGCAATAACTATATCCTAGTACAGAAAAAGCCCATAAAACCAAAATCTTAAAGACACATTAAAAAAAAAAACTATCTCATAAGAAAAACTTGTCGTCAATGCCGATTCATGTATGGTAATTATTAAATTAATTTATAGTAAAATTTTACTTCTGAAAAAAAAATCCTGGGGACTTTAAAAAGAACCAGAAACACTGATAAGTCTTTCTTTTTTCTTTTATTTTTCCAGTACTGATGGAGCGCTAGAAAACAGGAACAGCTCTACAGAGAGCTGTTTAATGTTATTTGAAATCTAATATTCATATTTACAGTTTTTTTCCTCATTTCCTCATGACGACACCTAATTTCCTCATGACGACACCTCATGACGACACCTAATTCCTATGACGACACCTCATGACGACATAAAATGTACCAAAATCCAATTTTAGTGTCATTTCTGGAGTGCAAAGGCTTGAAACCACAGAAGTTCTCCAAGTGAAATCTCCATGATCGAAAATTCTTAGACTTGTGTTTAAAATCCCTCTCTTGAGCACTTCTCAACTCAGTCACCTTAGCAAGTCAAAAGCAAAAACAAATTTTTGAAAAAAAAACTGCCAAAGAAAAAAAATTCATCCCAATATAAAGCTGATTCGTTAATGATAGAAGCTATTTTATTTTCATTCGAACACTAAAATCAATTACGAAACACATTCCTGAAAATTAATAAAAAGTGCTTGATACCTGAGCGTGTCTTCTTTTTCTTTCTCTTTTTCTCCAGCACTAGCAGTCACTGGAACAACGTAAGGGCGCTGAAATGGAAAACCTTCTGAGGTTCTCGGAACTAGCGTTTTATTTTTCCCCACCCCATAAAGGCGTGCATTAACTGGTGACTGGTTTTATGTTAGATAACATACTTCACCCGAAATTTCCAAATAGTTTATCACTAATAGTTTAGTGTATCACTCACTATCCAATCCTGCTTATAAGTATAATAATGTCTACCGTCAATATTCACTTAGAAGTTTTTTTTTCAGCTTAAATTTTTGAGCCTGTAAATCTTGGGTTTCTTCCCAATACCTCTCAAATTTTTTTTTTAAATTCTTTCTGACTTTCGTGTATTCCAAGACTAGAGACTGTTAACTCCGGCCAGAGTAAGAGCTATTTCTAATCTTAGAGCTGAGGCCCAAATTTAGCGACCTTCCCTCCTCTCCATTCAAACATTAAAAAAAGAATTACAATATTTGACCAAGCACAGGGAAAGAACTCAAAATCTGATAACTTAAATGGAACTGCGTAAAGTCCTACTTCAATGCAGTAATTTTTAGCTTTGCCATGCATGAAAAGATGCACACAAGCAGCATCCTGAAACAGAAACGTTTTCTTTGGCTGTCAGTGAAGAAATTAGTTGTAACCGCGGCTCTGCCGGTTCTTTGTCTTGGCCCAAATTAGTTTAGCTTGCCCAAATGGGTAATATAAGTTAGAAACTCTTAATGAAGCAATCATCATATTTTGAGCTTCTAATCAGTACTAGTTCAAACTTATTCTTAGCCCTTGGGTTGAGTTCAGTAAAACAAGGCGTAATTTAAATATGGGTGAGTTACATGAGGGTTAAGTCAAAAGAGGGGTGATTTAAATGGGATCTAGTTGAACGAGGGTCTAGTTAAATGCTGTACTCAGTCAAAAGAGGGTTCAGTTAAAAGGAGTTGAGTTGCTCGTGAGATGAGTTACACGGGACCCAGTTAAACATGGTTTCAGATGCACGACGGTTTAGTCAAATAGTGTTAAGTTGCACAGAGGCCTAGTTCAACAAGGGTTCAGTTAAAAAGGGTTGAGTTGCTCGTGAGATGAGTTACACGGGACCCAGTTAAACATGGTTTCAGATGCACGACGGTTTAGTCAAATAGTCTTAAGTTGCACTGAGGCCTAGTTCAACAAGGGTTCAGTTAAAAAGGGTTGAGTTGCACGTAGATCCAGTGAACCGGGATCCAGTTGCGTGAGGATCCAGTTAAATGAGGTTCAGTTGCACGGAAGCTCAGTCATATTGGTTCAGTTACACGCTCGCCCCTTTTATACGATGTATAACGTCATTGTAACACTATCATGTTTTATGTGCACTCTAAATTCATTTGAATGTGACTATTCATATGAATTTTTTTTAAATAAAGGCTCTCTAAAGTAAAGTCAGCCAAAGGGTGCACGTCCTGCCCATGACGCACCAAAATATTGCCCTACTGGTCGAGCATGTGCCCCACTTTAGAAATCACGGCTCTAAAGACTGTTTTTGTTGCTTGCGTTGAATGTGTTCTATCAAAAAAGCAAATAGAACAGATTACTAAATTTCTCTACTTTTCATATTGAATAAAAAAATTATTTGGGTTCATTGTTTAGGTTAAATACTTAGGTTAATAAATTCTAAAAAATCTATTTCTTCAGTTTCATTTCTAATGATACCCCTTGGATCTCATCTTCCAAAATAAGGTATGTCTACACTATATAGAAAGGTCCAACTAGCTGTTTGGTATCGTGTTTGGTTCACAACATACTTAAGGGCTTTTTCTTTTTTCTTCTTAATTAATTAAAAAAAACTTTTCCCACAAAATCAGTTTTTCAAAGAAAAGTAAAGAACTCCGTTAAGCCAAAAATGAGCAAAAATAAAATCATATTTTCCACAAAATAAGGTTATCAAAGAAAAGTAAAGAGCTCCATTAAACCAAAAATGAGCAAAAATCAAATCAAATAATCTACCAAGCCTGAAACTACCACAAATCAGCATCGATAGATAAATGAAACCTGAAACGAGCAGAAATTAAAACAAGTGGGGCTCAAAACCCCGATGCCTTCCCAAGGCCAGAACATAATTTGCACTTTACTAAAAAAAAAAAAAAAAAAAAACAGATGAATGTGCATTGTCAGTTTAATATACACATACTGATATTTAGTAATCAAAATGCTAATATTATTTGATTTATTAAAGCTATAAAAGTAAAACATTTATATTTTTTCAGTAAAGTGCAAATTATGTTCTGGCCTTGGGAAGGCATACTAATTTCTGCTCGTTTTGAGTTTTACTCGGTTATTTACTGTAAGTTCTGTTCGTTTTGGGTTTCATTTATTTATCGATGCTGATTTGTGGTGGTTTCACGCTTGGTAGATTATTTGATTTGATTTTTGCTCATTTTTGGTTTAATGGAGCTCTTTACTTTTCTTTGATAACCTTATTTTGTGGAAAAAGTTTTTTTAATTAATTTCTGTTCGTTTTACATTGACATAGTCTTTTCAGGGAAAAAGAAAATAATTTTTTAAATCTTTTCGTTTTTTTAAACCTTTATAGTTTGGCTTGCTATTTGTATGCTGGAGAAATATTTTAGGCCATTTTTAACGACATACACCCTTTTAAAAATCTGGACACAAATAGTAGTATTTAATTTAGTTTCATACCTCTCTAGTTGACCTGATATAGAAAACTTGATACCATTCGCAAAAAAAAATCTGTTTACTTTCTTTGATAGCTTGGATACACTTACGCTATTTTGATTTGATTAAATTTTAAGAGCAGAAGTAGCCCCGAAAGTTTGAACATAATACTCTCATTCATTTTTGGGATACTGCTGAGATGCCTTATTGGGGATTAGCATTGACACTGTAAATTTTGATTTTATCCCAAGGCAACATTTAGTTTTTAAACATAATGGGCAAATGGGAGGGTGGGCGTGGGAGGGGGACTAGTTGCCCTCCAATCACTTTCGACTATTAAAAAGGGCATTAGCCCTTTATATTTTCAATCGGATAAGCCCTTTTCGAAGTTCCTAAGACAATTCCTTCGATACGAAGTGCCCTGGTCTAAACAAAAAAAGAAAAAAATAATAATACATTTTACCCACATCAATCTTTACTATAAAAACATGTCAAGCCTTCCAATCACTTTTGACTATTAAAAAGGGCACTGGCCCTTTCAGTTTCCAATCTAATAAGCCCTTTTTGAGTTTCTACAACAACGCTTTCAATAAACACCTTATATGCCCCCAAGGCATAAATTACAACCCTTGCTCTGAGGGCTGTGAGGGGGTTGTCATTCTCAAAGACCTAATTTCCAGAACTTTCACCTACGTTAAACAAAATGGCTATCTCAAAATTTTGATTAGATGTGTTTGGGGAAATGGTGGGCGTGAGAGGGGCGTTAGTTGCCCGCCAATCACTTCCGGCTATTACTCCGGCCCTTTTTGAAGTTTCTACGACAACACGTTCTATAAAAACCTTATGTGCCCCAGGCCATAACTTACAATCCTTGACTTTATGGCTTTGAGAGGGTTGTCATCCTCAAAGACATAATTTCCGGACCTTTCAACTACGTTGAACAAAATGGCTATCTCAAAATTTTGATTGGATGTGTTCGGGGAAATGGTGGGCGTGAGAGGGGATTTACTTGCCGTCCAATCACTTTCGAGTATCAAAAAGGGCTCTAGCCGTTTCAATTTCCAATCGAAAGATTCCTTTTTGAAGTTTCTGCGACAACGCTTTCTATAAAAAAAAACCTTATATGCCCCCAAGACATAACTTACAACCCTTGCCCTAAGGTCTGTGGGGGGAGTGTCATCCTCAAAAACATAATTTCCAGATTTTTTAACTATGTCGAACAAAATGGCTATCTCAAAATTTTGATTGGATGTGTTCGGGGAAATGGTGGGTGTGAGAGGGGTGTTAGTTATCTCCAATCACTTTCGACTATTAAGAAGGGCACAAGCCCTTTTAATATTTAATCAAATGAGCCCTATTTGAAGTTTCTACAACATCACTATCTATAAAAACCTTATATGCCCCCAGGGCATAACTTACAACCCTTGCGCAGAGGGCTCT
>JAQQPU010020333.1:0-15600 GCA_029168905.1 Artemia sp. Kazakhstan ARC1039
AAAAAATCCTTCCTGAAAATGGTTGTATACTTCCCAATAACCAATAAATAATGCTGGCAAGTCCGGCGCCCCCTTCATGGCAATTTCCCTTCCCCCATGAAAACTTCCTTCATGAACAGATCCTCCAACATAACCCCCGACCCACCCTTCCCTCCCACTACCAGAAAAAAAACCTCCTGAAAACTTCTGTATACTTCCGAATAACCAATACTATATGTTAACATTGGGTAAAGTTCATAACTTTTATCCCTCCCTCTGGGTACTTCGGGGGATTAAGTCATCCTAAAAGACATATTTATCATATTTTCGACCCTGCTGAACAAAATGGCTATCTCAAAATTTTGATCGGGTGACTTTGGGAAACAAATAAGCGTGGGAGGGGGCCTAGTTGCCCTCCATTTTTTTGGTCACTTAAAAAGGGAACTAGAACTTTTAATTTCCGTTCCAATGAGCTCTTCCACGATATTCTAGGACCACTGGGTCGATACGGTCACCCCTGGGGAAAAAAAACAAATAAACACGCATCCGTGATCTTTCTTCTGGCAAAAAATGTAAAATTCCACATTTTTGTAGATAGGAGCTTGAAATCTCTACAGTAGGGTTCTCTGATACGCTGAATATGATGGTGTGATTTTCATTAAGGTTCTATAACTTTTAGGGGGTCTTTCCCCCTTTTTTTGAAAAGCAGCCAAATTTTCTCAGGCGCGTAACTTTTGATGGGTAGCACTAAACTTGATGAAAGTTATATATTTGAAATCAGCATTGAAATCTGATTCTTTTGATATATCTATTGGTATCAAAAAACCCGTTTTCTAGAGTTTCGGTTACCATTGAGCCGGGTCGCTGCTTACTTACAGTTCGTTACCACGAACTGTTTGATAAATATAGAAATATCTAATGTCTTCTTTCTCTTATAGATTTTGGTGGTAGCCTCAATTGTTGGCATTTCCTTGGCTTTTGAGAACCCCGAATATCGTGTTAACTTAGACGCTCCTGTTTCTGCTTCTCCAGAAAAGTTAACCGAAGGTAGGTGAATTTCTATGCTCTTAATAAAATGATTGAAGTCTTCTGATTATATCTAAAACACCGTTAGTTAAAAATGTACTAAATGATCGCATGAGAACTAGCGTCTTCAACAATTCAGCAAGAGACAAGACAAAACCTAGGAGTCAAAGCTAATGGAAGGGATATTAGGGGCTTGGGTTTTTACCCCCAGTCATGGCTCAAAATTACCATAAAAAATTGAAACCTTCTTTCAAAACTATTTCCAAGAAAAAAAACGTCATTAAAGTTCATGGTTCCATTTCACCCGACAAAGAAAACATTGTTTTCCATAATTTAAGGGAATCCATTAAGTTGGACCAGTTTCCAATTTTTAACGCTTGAACCTGAGGTAAGGCCAAAGTTAAAGCATTAAAGCCACCACTAATCCTGTTTCACATAGTTTATTTAGGCCTATCCCAAAGGGCTTTAAAACTATAAACTTTTTTCTGACTCGTAGATTCTTGTCAACTGACCAGTCATTGGCCATTTTACATCCTTTTGTCAGCTTTAATGATCAGCTTTAATTGATCTTTAATGATCTTTAATGATCCTTAATGGTCTTTAATGATCTTTGATCTTTAATGATCAAGCTTTAATGATCAAGCTTTAATGCTTTAATCATCAAGCTTTAATGATCAAGCTTTAATGATCAAGCTTTAATGATCAAGCAAAATGATCTTTAATGATCAGCTTTAATTGATCTTTAATGATCTTTAATGATCTTTAACGATCTTTGATCTTTAATGATCAAGCTTTAATGATCAAGCAAAATGATCTTTAATGATCAGCTTTAATTGATCTTTAATGATCTTTGATCTTTAATGATCTTTAATGATCAAGCTTTAATGATCAAGCTTTAATGCTTTAATGATCAAGCTTTAATGATCAAGCTTTAATGATCAGCTTTAATTGATCTTTAATGATCTTTAATGATCTTTAATGATCTTTGATCTTTAATGATCTTTAATGATCAAGCTTTAATGATCAAGCAAAATGATCTTTAATGATCAGCTTAAATTGATCTTTAATGAATGGTCAGCTTTAATTGATCCGGTAAATTTCAGAGCAATTTCTTGTTCAAAAGACATCCCTTGACAGCCTCTATCAAAAGATGTTATCTTTTGTTATGTTTTATAGATATACAACCTTATGTCTCCAAACCTTCAAAATGCGGCTCAATTCCACCTCGGGTCTTACAAAAGTGCTTACAATGCATCCTCTACAACATCTTTTTTTGTCAAAATTTGAAATTTGCGTTTTCCCAAACTGAACAAGACTTCCTTGCTTATCACAAATATATGTTAAGCAAAGAGGCTTTTGTACTGTATGCAGTTTGTGAATTCGACTTTCAGCCTGTGATTTTCCGTCACTGTAACCTCTAAACCTCTAATTCCTCTAAACCTCAGGTGTACAGGAATAAAACACCAAAAATTATGCGGAAGACTTGTCTCCAAAGAGAGTGAATAACATAAGACAAAAGCATTTTGTCTATATAAACAATAGCCGTCCTCAGCGGAATAGAAGAGTTTAATAAAGCAAAGTCACTGAAAACCAAATTAAAAGAGCCTTAGTTTTTTACAGCACAAAATTCCAGCTAAAATTTCTGGTCTTGATATTTCTTGGTTTATTTGTTTTAACCTTTAATTCTACTTCCCCATTCTTATTTGCAAACCTTGATTAGCCTTGTGCAAGGCCGTATACAGGGGAGAGGGGTAGTAGAGTTTTGACCCCCCCCACAAAGGGGTTGGCCGATTAGGAAACAAGTTACAGGAATGAATGTTAGCAATCCTTTGGGCGTTTTTTTTTTTTTTTTTGTGTGTACCCCCCCCCCCCCCGACAAAAAACTTTTTGTTGGTCATGTATTCAAAATGATCACTTAGGTTTCATTTGAATCACGGTTTTCATTAATAATAATTTCTTCTTTTTTTATAGTAGAGGCCACAAACAATTTTTGTAGTTGCTTAGTGTAGAGGATGCGACGAAGTGTATAGCTCCTTCAATTAGCAAGAAAATGAGCAATCACGATATTGCTATTTGTATTCTAAGAGTAAACTGGTGTAAAAAATGACAGGTGGGTATGCATCTCAAAGTTGGGTATGCACTCGACAGCTACGAAACATGTTATGGTAACCTTAAGCCAATGAACTCCTTACCACATAGAATAAACGAAATAAAAAAAAAGCTCTAACCAGTTTCTTTATGGTGCAATAAAAACCATGTTTATATAAATTTCATATGCAAAGCTTGCTATACGCGTTGAAACTTATTATAGCTTAACGCATTGTATTGTTTTTATTTCTTTATTTTCTTTCTTTTACTTTATAGTTTATCATAAAGAGTTATAATCTCAGTAATCTAAATTTCATAATAAATGTTATTTGGTCTGCAGGATTATGTGTAATATATAAACATATGTCGCGTCAATATTCCATTAGTATGTTATGTCACGCCTCAAAAATTTATGTTTTGCTCATGGGTAGTTCTGTCATACTGTTGAACATCCAACCTATATCATATGAAAAGGAAAATTCATAAAAATATTTTCAGTGAATTGCAATAAAAGGATACTGGGTAAATTTTTTGCAGTTCATATTCTTGAAATACAAATAAGTTGAACTTACCACGCGATGCCTTTTTTTATGCTCTTTACGAATATATTAATCGCTTCTATCGGAAATTCAGATTTACCTACCCCCCCCCCAATTTGTAAATATATACCCTGAATTGGAATACCATGAATTGTCAACGGCAAAGTTTCAAATCGCAAAATTCGCCGCTATTTTTGTCGACGGCATTCGAAAAACTTGAAACGGTAAGAAAACGTTTTATATTTGAGTTGCCAAATAAACGAGGTTTAAATTGTGGTGTGCGTGTAACTGAACCACCGTGTAACTGAACCACAAGCAACTGAACCCCTTGTAACTGAACCAACGTGTAACTGAACCACCGTGCAACTGAACCACTGCACCGAAGCAGGTAACAAACTTTTTTCAAACCAAACGATAAACAACTACGAGCGTAGAAAATACCATAAAATGAAAACAACAAAATAAGCAAAGTGGTAAAAAAATTACAGTATGTAGACGGTGAGAGCGGCCGTTTACCCCCCCCCCCCCCCTCCCGCAAAAAAATCCCTTAAGGAAAATACTCCGAAGAAAATAACACCTCACGGAAAATACCCCCCCCCAAAAAAAAAAATACCTCTTGCAGTTAGTTAGTCTCCAATCACTTTCGGCTTATAAAAAAAGACTAGAAATGCCTTGGGAATATCAAACAATTTCTACCTCCATCCTCCTGTCGTCTCTCCCTTAAAGCTAATTCTGTATTTATTTGAAGGCTCAGTGAGAGCTGAGATGTTTTGGCATCACAATGCACCCTTTAAGGTATCTCCTTCTCTTCCTAGCTACAAAACAATCAGATAATCCCCTTGCAGAAGTTTCAGTTCCTTTTTTAGTTTTTTTATTTATCTATTGCTTACAGATAGTATTTGCCATTGGGAAACATACGGAAATGTTTCGTGTGGGGGTTTCCTGGAGGATGTTTAATGAGAAGAAAGTATTTGCACGAAGGGGGGGGGGGCAAGATTTACACATAAATTCCTCTTTTCCGCTTCCCTTAGAACTTCTCAAATAAACAAAAAAAAAATAACACGACTCAAAGAAGATTTTTAAATTTTGAAAACCTAAATTTCCTCGAGGGGGTGTTTTCCAGGTAATGAGGTTTCCATGGGTGGAGGAGGGAAAATTTTCCGCGCGGGAGGGGGGTAAACGCTTAGACCCGTAGAAAGTGACAGGGTGAAGGGAATCCCCATTAACAGACATAAAAAAGAGAAATAAATCTGGATTTAAGAGTTTATGACATCCGATTTTCTTTGTTTTTGTGACAACAAAACAGAGTATTTTTATAAATCACCTTGACAGTAATTTATATAAAAATTTAAAAAAGCAAACAATTCCAACAAGGTTGAACATGTAAAGATTCTAATTTGTGTTTTACCCAATGTAAGTACGGTGGTTGAGTTGCAGGAGGGTTCAGTTGCACGATGGTTCAGTTGCACGGTGGTTCAGTCGTACGGTAGCTCACTTGCACGGGGGCTCAGTTACATGGTGGTTCAGTTACACGGGGGTTTAGTTAAATGGGGTTGAGTTGCACGGGGGTTGAGTTGCACGAGGGTTCAGTTAAATGAGGTTCGGTTGCATGATGGCTCAGCAGCACAAGGTCTCAGTTGCACGGGGGTTCAGTTGCACGGTGGTTCAATTGCATGGTGGTTGAGTTGTACGTTTGTTCAATTGCACGGTGGTTCAGTTACAGGGGTTCAGTTGCTTGGGGTTCAGTTACACGGTGATTCAGTTACAATGGAACCTTAAATTGTTATAAATAAGTATTTTTGGAATATGTTACTCTTGAACAGCTTATTTATAAACTAGTGATAAGTTTTAATCACTTTTCAATAACTTAACTAGTGTTGATAATTTTTTTGTGTGCTTGCAATTCATGGTATATATTTACACATTAGGGGGGAGGGTGGGGGGAGGTAAATTCGAATTTGCAATAAAATTGATTATTATATTCGCAAAGAGCATAAAAAAGGGGCATCGAGTGATATATTCACTTTATTCGTAAGTCAATAATATGAACTGCGAAAAATTTACCAGACACTGATTTTCGAGTGGTAGACTACCCAACCCTCTGATATTAGGCCAACACTTGTGAAAAAATACTTCTTTTGTTGCGATGTAAAACCATAAATTTGGTCCCCTTCCTCCATCTCTCTTAAAAAACAAGTAGAACAATAGGGTATTTTTATATCCAAGGGCCGTCCTCCAAGGACGGCCCTTATAGGGTTCCCTGTATCCAAGGATATAGGGAACTCTGTATCCAAGGACCGTCCTCAGCAAAACCAATTAAGCAAAAAATCAATAGAAGAAAGCTCACATTAAAATTCAATCTTTAAGACTAAAATATTTTCAAAACAGCCCTAGCATGATGCAAGGGCTGGATGCAGGGCTTTTGTATGTTGTGTTCCACTGTCTTAAATAAAAAATTTCCCTATTGCTCTACTTGTTGTTTATGATGGAAAGGTAGTGTGGTCTTCGTCGCTGTTTCCATCTCTCTCTCTTGTGAGGCAGGTTAGACCCTCCAGGAACACAACCCGGTTATACCCCTAGTAAAGCTATAAATGGTGTCTCCTAAAAAGCCTAATACAAGCTGTAGAATCCATATCTTATGAACAAAGAAAGCTAGGAAAACCTTTTGGTCCATCTTTTCAGTTCAATTTAGTTCAGTTCAGTTCAGTTCATCTCAGTGGCTTTTTAATGGAAGGTTCAGTAATGGCCCAGAAAAGTTTTGTCCTGTGGTTATCTCCCGCTTAATTTTCTTTGGTTATAATTTTGTTTTATCTTGAGCAAGTCTTAACCTAGATCGCTCTAATGAAACAGAAAGGTGCGTAAAGGTCGAGAAAGTTCATTGTGATTTTTAAAAACTATATTTTGGTCAGCTTTACTAAGGACTCTTCGTATATAACTTGACACTTAAATACTTCATAACAAAACACGTCTTTTGAATAAAATTAAAACCTCAGAAACGACGTGGGGAGAAATAACAGCGATACGAAAATTTACTCCAAAATATCCATACAACTATTTTAATCTGCCGTTGAAAACTCCACCCCCAACACAACTCGCCATCCCTAAGCCCACCTTCTCCCAACTAATCTCCAAATACACTGATTTTGCAATTCCTCAAACATAAAACTACAAGCCAGCAGTGTTGCCAACGCTTTGAAATAAACTGTACCAGTTTTCTGATTAAAATTTTACCTCAAGAAAGGAAATTGGTATCACCGGAACAGCAGATTAAAAATTTGCCCGAATAATAAAAAAACTTTCAATAAACTAAAACTTGGAACAGATATTTGAGTGAATACAATTTGAGTTATACATCCTTTTTCAGATAACAAGGGGCATCGATTGGTTCTTAACAAAACCTGAATATATATAAGTACTATCCCCTCTTTGGGTCCGAAACAGCCCACCCTCTTCGAGTCCTGGTCCGGACACTTTTTTAAAATCCTTCATATACCCTTAACAGGTTTCTTGACACACGTGTCCCGGGGTACTATTTGAGTCAATAGCCCCTCATATCCCCTTAATAAGTTTTATGACACATATATCCCATTATTCCAACGACACATATATCCCATCATTCCGACGACACACATATCTAATCATTCCGAGCGCACACATATCCTATCATTACGAGCGCACACATATCCCAATGTGCTATTGCAGTTGCTAGTCCCTTGAATCCACAGGTTATTTGCACAATTGATTTCGCAGTTGGATTTTTGTTAAATGTTATCAGTGATCTTTTTCCGGGCACCTTTTTGGCATCATTCCGAGAATATGCCTACCATGATGATTTGAGATGCTTACTGGATAGAAATTCTCTTTTAATGGTTAATGAAAGTTGTTTCCATTTCCAAAGATTGTAATAACTATAACCAATTAGGTATCGTTTTTGTAATGTAATGGTGCTGAGCACATTGGTTACCCATTACTTGGGCTAGTGCATGAGTTTGGGTCACCGCATTCCCATCCATGATCCCAAGTCTTTCTCCAGGGCCCCAAACTCCCCCCCCCCCAGTTTTTGGCTCCCTCTAATTTTATTGAGCTTTTTGTTTGAAAGTTTTTTCAATTTTTTTTAACATGTCATAAAATGACATCAAATATACTTAAAAGAAAAGAAATTCACTTGTGATATTTTCGAAATAAGAAATGAAGAGGATATAGATATTTTAGTTGTTATTTTTTCTATTAGAAAAATGATATTTGTAGCAAAAAAAAATTCTTTTTTCAACAGAATTTTTTTGGAATCTAGACTTTTCGGGACTCAGAATTTTTAGGAATTTGGAATTTTAAAAAGTATTGCTTAATATTTGGGGTATGTATAAAGTCGAAACTAATAAAGTCGTATGTATTTTAAGCAATGATACGATACCCCTATGAGGGATATGATACAATAAAGCATTCTGAAAAGCATTGTTTAGTTTTGGGGTATGCATAATGTCCAAATTAATAAAGTTGTATATATTTTAAGCGATGATACGACAACCCTATCCGGGAAATGATACAATAAAGTCTTTTGAAAAGTATTGTTTAGTATAGGGATATGCATAAAGTCGAAATTAATAGTCATATATATTTTAAACGATGATACGACAGCCCTATGAGGGAAATGATACAATAAAACCTTTTGAAAAGTATTGCTTAGTATTGGGGTATGCATAAAGCCAAAATTAATTAATTTGTATATATTTTAAGCGATGATGGAGCAGCTCTATGAACGAAATGATGCAATAAAGTATTTTGAAAAATATTATTTAGTATTGGGGTATGCACAAAATCCAAATTAATAAAGTCGTATAAATTTTAAGCGATGACACGACAGCCCTATGAGGGAAATGATACAATAAATCATTTTAAAAAGTATTGCTTAGTATTAGGGTATGCATAAAGCCGAAATTAATAAAGTCGCATATATTTTAATTGATGATGCAAAAGCTCTATGCGGGAAATGATGCAATGAAGTATTTTGAAATGTATTTTTAGTATTGGGGTATGCATAAAGTTGAAATTAATAGTCATATATATTTTAAGCGATGATACGACAAGCCTATGAGGGAAATGATGCAATAAAACCTTTTGAAAAGTATTGCTTAGTATTGGGTATTTGCATAAAGTCAAAATCGATTAAGTGATACATATTTTAAGCGATGATACGACAGCCCTATGAGAGAAATGATACAATAAAGCCTTTTGAAAAGTATTGCTTAGTATTGGGGTATGCATAAAGCCGAAATTAATAAAGTCACATATATTTTAAGTAATGAGGGAATAGTCTTATTAAATGTTGACAACATGTTTGTAATTTTACTACAAAGAGGAAGAGCTCTGGCTAAGTAAACCGACAAATTATTCGGTTTTTTACTTCCTCTAATGTTCCTCTATAACTTATAACTTCCTCTATAACATAAAATTCAGTACCCATACTTCACAAAATAATATATGTTTTTCAGGAACGTTTGTTTTTCATGAGCAAAAAGCTTTTTTTGCTCGGCCGACTTCGCCTGAAAAAGCCATAATGAAAACAGGGGTTTATAAATCACCTACTGACTAGCAGAAACTAGAAGGCTATTGTAACAAAAGAGAGCTGTTTAAGGGATCATTTAAAAGCTTATATTTATACCTAATTGTTTTTTTTATAAATTTGACTTGATAGTATGTTCCCACAAAGTGCACTTTCGGTTGTTTCCACCATTTTTTTAAATGAAACAAGTGCCTTTTCCAACGAAATGACCAAAAAAGGTGTTTTCAAAACACAGGCAGGAGCAAAAAACGAAGGGGGCAAGAACTACCCTTCCCCTCACTTACCTTCATTAGAGCTAGCACACACACTTCATCGCAGAGTGAAGTTTGAAGGTTCAATACGAAACTTTTGATCATTAAAGCTTCATTTTTGGTAGATTTTTAGTTGAAATGTTTTTAGTTTTAATTAATTTGTTTCCGCAATAATCTTTTACTTAAGATGAGTAGGCGATTTATGAAATTTACTAAGAGGGTCTGGAGGGGGAGTACATGTAAGGGGTTTTTATAAACCTCCACTTAAGGGCTTTGGACCATAATTATTGCAGTGGTACCGTTTTATGCTTCCAAACTCTTCCGCTTAAGAAGTGGTACCAAAAATGCTGTTTTAGCACTATATGGCACTTTTGGATGGTAAAATTGATAAAAAGCACGTAAATATGAGTAAAAGGTTTAAAGGTTGAATGCATCACATTTGCAAAAATAGTGGATTATCTGAACAGTAATCATAAGAAGGGAAAAACCATGTTTGAAAAAAAAATCCAAGCTGGAATCGAACTCATGATAATTTATTTTGAAGTCCAGCGCTCTACTAACAGAACCACGCCTTCAATAATGTAACTTAATATATTGGTGTCTGCAGGACTTTAATTGCGTAGTTTATTAAGAGGGCCTGGAGGGGGAATTAGCTGGAGGTGTTCTTGCAAACCTCTAGTTATGAATTTTGGGCCATAATTATTACAACGATGCCGTTTTATGCTTCCAAGAGTTTCCACTTAAATAGGGGCACCAAAAGTGCTGTTTTTAGTGCGATATCTCACTTACGAATGGTAAAATTGATAAAAAGTACTTAGATATGAGCAAAAGTTTACAAATGAGCCATTAAAAATCACTCTAAGAAGTTCTGGTAGCCCACTAGCACCAGCTTTTCCAATTGAGACATTGCACCAAAAGTGCCGTTTTTAGTGCCGTTTGACACTTGCAGATGGTGGTATTTATATAAAAAACGTAGATATGAGCAATAATTTTTATATGATCTATCAAAAATCTAATAAGATGTTCTGGTAGCCCGCTAGCCCCACCCCTCGGGAAACGGTATAGAAAGTGCATTTTTGTGCCATATGGCACTTGCAGACGGCAGAATTTATATAAACCACGTGCATATGAGAAATGGCTTTTGAATGAGATCTTAAGCATCTCCCTATGATGTTCTAGTAACCCGCTAGGCCGGGAAAAAAGAAGAAAAAGAGCTTATTAACATTTTTTAACGTTTAGTTACTATTGGCTGTGGTTCGCCCTTTACTAGGTTGCAGCTAATGCTTCAAACATGAAAAAAAGTTCATTGCAAATTCTCCGCAGAAACTAGTTAACATTGTAATCTGTGAAATCTCATAGATGGTTGAATTTTTTTAAAACCTAGTAAATACAAGCAATAGCTTTTAATTGAGCCATTAAACATCTATCTACGATGGTGTAGTAGCCTGCTATTGTTTCAGTAGCTTACTGGTGAGCAGACGATTTATATAACTTACCAAGGGGACTGGGAGGGGGAGTGTACCTGAGAGGTTCTTGTAAACCTCCAGTTAAGGGTTCCTGAACATAACTATTACAATAGTGCATGTTTTGTACTTCTGAGCTATTCCACTTAAGAAGTGGCACCGAAAGTGTTTGTTTCAGTGCTATATCACACTTACGATTAGTAAAATTGAAAAAAAAGAAGCACGTATATATGAGAATAGCTTTCAAATGAGCCATTAAACATTACTTTTATAAGTTCTGCTAACCCAATAGCCCCAGCTTTTCCACTTGAGACACATCACCAAAAGTGCCGTTTTAGTGCCATTTGGAACTTGCTGATGGTGTAATTTGTATGAAGGACGTAAATTTGAGCAATGTCTTTTATACGAGCTATAAAAGGTCTGTCTACGATCTTCTAGTAGCTTGCTTGTGCCACCCCTTGAGAAATGGCACAGAAAGTGTCATTTTAGTGCCATATGGCACTTTCAGATGGCGGAATTTATAAAAAGCACGTAGATATGAGAAATAGAATGTGAATGAGCCATTAAGCATCTTTCAATAAAGTTCTGGTAGCCCGCTAGGCCTGTTGAAAAAAAAAAAAAAAAAAAAAAAAAAAAAAAAAAAAAAAAAAAAAAAAGGGAGGCAGATCAGTGCTACTGATGCAAAAATGATTTTCCTTGTTTTTCAAGATCTAGTTTCCCTATATTAGGTTTTCTATCATGCTGATTCTAATGGTACACTTTTCATTTTGATCTGTCACCATTTTCGAGGGGTTTCAGGCTTTTTTTAGAAATCGCCATAAATTTCTTTTCGCAATAAACTTTTAATTTTATGATGAACTGAAATAAAAGTTACCATTCCTGAGTCAGAGTTAGATGGAGATTTTTTTCACTTAGCATTTTTTTTTTGAAAAGGCATTTTTCACTTTCGGTTACTATGGGCTGTGGTTCGCTATATAAATATAAATGTTTTTACTTTTATAATTTTAATAAATCAAATAATAGTGAGTTATATATATTTATAATTAGTAGGTTAAATAAGTCAGTAAGTTATATATTTCTGTATATAACTTATATATTCAGTGAGTTATATATATTTATAAGTAGTAGGTTAAATATGTCAGTAAGTTATATATTTCTGTAAGAAGAAGAAGAAGAAGAAGAAGGATTTATTGAAAAAAAAACATATCAACAAAAAATTATTGCTGCCTCCCCTAAAAAGCAAAGCTTGTCCGTGGGGGAGGTAGAGAAAACAAAATCCTTAAAACAAAGAACACTTGGCCACCGACACCACTAATACCATCACACTAAACAGTAAATACAAAATAATATCATATATTATACATCCTCTGGGAACATCATATCAACATTCTTAGTGCATGATTTTGTAGAACTCTTATTGGTTTTAGGGTAGAAGAAAAAGAAGAGAGCCAAATACTTGAACAATAAAGTATGTACGGGTGTATTAAAGAAAAATAAAGATGGTGAAGGACAGACTTGGGAAAACAATGTCGGAGTTTCTTCATTATACCGAGATTTCTTGCCAGAATTTTGCTAGTTAAAGTAACTTGTTCCTTAAAAGAAAGAGTTTCATCTATTACAATCCCAAGGTATAAAAGACGCAGTCCGTTTTATAACGCCATTGGGCATACCTAATTCCTTGATCCATGGGTAAAAGTTTGATGATCGCGAGAAAATAATAAAGTTAGACTTAGCCATGTTAATCCTTAATTTATTTACCCTCAGCCATGCTGTAATTCTATTAACTGATTCCTTCATGGAAATCTGCAGCAGCTCCGCTGTCTTAGCTGTGCTAATGGCTGTTGTGTCATCAGCAAAAAGTAAAACTGTTTCATTAGTCGGGCTTACCGTTAGTTCATTTATTCTATAGCAAAAATTATTTAGACAATTTGGTAAATCATTAATAAATATCAAGAATAATATAGGACCGAGAACTGATCCTTGCGGAACACCTATTTCAATACGCTTTTTTTCGGAAGAAGAATCATTTAGTTGGACATACTGATAACGATTACTTAAAAAACTTCTTAAAAAATTTAATGATTTACCCCTCAAACCATACACCTCACACTTCTTAAGTAGAAGTTCATGATCCACAGTGTCGAAAGCTTTCATCAGATCTAAAAATATATTGAAACCTATTTTGAAACCTTTATCTAATACATCATTAATAATAGTTGTCAAATAAATCATCGCCTGTTCCGTTGTCCTTTTTCTACGGAACCCAAATTGTGTCTCTACCAGTAACTTATGATACTCCAAAAAACTCATCATTCTAATACTAAAACACTTCTCTAAAACACGGGAAATAATGGGTAAAACTTCCTACAAACAAAATAACAAAATAATGGGAAATAAAGGGTAGTTTCCTGGGTCATTTTGAATACCACCCTTATGAATTGGGGTTATACGGGCAACTTTAAAACAGTCTGGGAATTTTCCTTGACGAAAACACTCATTAATTAACCCACATAAAACTTCAGCTATAACAGGAAAAATACATTTAAGTGTTTTTAGAGTAATATGGTCGCTACCAGATGAATTACTACGAAACCCATAAATAATTATTAATTTCATCAACTGTTAGAAGTCTAAGGTGAAGAGACACATCAATGGGATCCCTCAGTAAGGACTCGGACGTTGGATCACCACTATCAGGTACAACTGACATAGCTAAATTCAGACCAATATTCGAAAAATAACTCTGAAATTCATTACATATGTCCTTTTCAGAATTCAAAGTCTTTCCCATTACACTAAGTAATTCATTAGGTACACTATTTATTTTTAATCCAATCACTTCTTTTATTAGTCCCCAGGTTTTCTTAGGGCATCCTTCTACCTCCTTAAACTTTTTCTCAAAATATTTCTTTTTTTCATTTCTTAAAATTGTATTCAACCTATTTCGATAAATTTTATATAATTGCTTATTTTCTTGTGTCGGGTTAATTATTTCAGCTCTAAACAATTTATCTCTTACATTTATTTGCTTCAAAATCACAGGACTAATCCAAGGTTTTTCACTTGAGTGCTTTCTATTAAACGGTTTCAATATGACTACTTGACTTATCAAACTCTGCAACTTTTCATAAAATAAAACAAACTTTGAATTAGCGCCCTGAACATCGCCTAGAACATCGTACCAATCCACTTTTTCTATATCATTTTTAAGTTTTACCATCGCACTTTTACTGATCACTGGAATCCTTGATTTTTTGCCTTTAACCACCTTCGTGACAGTTCTAAAGCTAGCTGAAACTCCAAAGTGGTCAGATACATCGTTGATAAGGACCCTGGGAAGACTCAAGGGTACATTAGAAAGGATGTTATCCAGAAGCTTAGCTGATGTTCCCGTAATTCTTGTAGGGATATTTATACAAGGATGAAACCCATTAGATAAACTTCTATTAATAAATTCAGTGCTAGCAGATGACTGATCTATAAGGTCAATATTAAAATCCCCCATAATAAAACATGGCATAGAGTTAATTGGAAGTTTCATTAATTGTTCTTCAAATAGGTCCATAAAGTCTTGGAGCAGGCTCTGTGGAGGTCTATATACTACAGCAACACAAAAATTCAAATTCTCTCTAGTTATATGTAAAACAAAACACTCGCAAACTTTCTCTCTATATATTGTAAGATCTTCTCTTATTGAAACCTTATAATCAGCCTGAATGTAAGCTGCTAGGCCTCCATGTTGGTAATACTCGCGATTCCTTACATATAAATTATAACCAGGGATATGTAGTAATTGCGAGTTATTATCATTTAACCACGTTTCAGTTAAAGCGATCACCTGAAAGACATTAGTATTTATTAATTCCGATAAAAAATTATGCGCAGAATTCAATCCCTGACAATTCAAATGAAAAATTTTAAGGCCAAAATGGCCCCTATCACAATACAAGGGTAGTGCCCCTTCTTTAAAAATATACCTTGATGGTTCTTTTGTGAAAATCTCAGTGGCATTAATATCTAAATTTCTATTTATCCTTTCATTAAACTGGCTGGAAAAATCAACACTTCGACTTTCAAGTTGCAGGACATTGCTGTTCCCAGGAGGAAAAACGGTATCTCTAACCATCATCAATAAAAGTTAATGTATGTGACAGTAGAGGGTGGCGGTGGCAAAAAAAATCATTATCTACTAAACATATATCTAGACCTAGATAAATACAAAAAAAATAACAAAATATATTCCGGCAAAGCGGACATACAATTTAAAAAAGAACATTATTGCAAGCTTCATGGCACAAAGCAAAACCATTCAAAAAGACATCAGCCCGCTACCACCCACTCAAAATAATTTCACATTAAAAAACATTTTAAATTATTTACTCAAAAATAAAAATTATCATTAACCCAAACATTTCAAATTCATCACTATCAACTTTACCATATCTATTTGATTAAACCAAGCGAAAAAGAAAAGATAATTAACCAATAAGTAAACTAAACACATTCAATAAAACACTCATTTTTTAGCACCTCTGGAAGCTGTGGAGGGAGGAGGCTTATTTGCTAGTTCCTCAATCCATTCATCACACGTAAATTTCACTTTCGTACCACCCGGACGTTCCAACTGAAGATATGGTGGAACTGTGTTTGATACCCATGAAATGATACCCATCGTTTTAAGACACAATTTTTTT
>JAQQPU010020336.1:3699-15599 GCA_029168905.1 Artemia sp. Kazakhstan ARC1039
GCGTATTTACATATATGTATATATTTGAAGTTTTTATCCTTATTTCGTATTATTTATTCTTTTTAGCGTCAAGATGCAGTTTCTGGTGTAAATTCGGGACCAGTGCTGGTTATAAGGAGACATGTTAAGAAAAAAACTCCTACTTTATAATATGTATAATGATCGTAGTTAATATATTATACAAGGGGAGAACCTTTATCCTCACTTCTGTTCTCTTTTTTCATTCTTTTCCAACTTAAAAAAAATATGAAAAAGCCATGCGTTCGACAAAACGTTTTATATATTTTAAAATTTGGGCCTACAAAGTTTTTTTTATAGATGACATTCTTCCTAGCCGTTCTTAAAGAGGTTTAGCCGTAATTAAAAATATGGTTCTAAGAAATTCATGAATTTCTTAGAACCTATATAGTAACTGAGTATTTACCCTTACCCCCCTAATGTGCAAATATATACCCAAAATTGCATTCTGAATCTAAATATAACCAAATGAACTTTACCCCAACCCCTAAATACATCCAAATCAGGGTATATTTTTGCACATCATGGGGGTATAATTCATTTGTAATGCAAATGAAAGTATTTTATCCTTATTTTTTAAGGTGTTTTATTTATTTTTATTTCATACTTACTTTTTTTATCCTTATTTATCCTTATGTTTTTCCTTATTTCGCATTATTTATTCTTTTTAGCGTCAAGATGCAGTTTCTTAAAGTTGCGCTAGATGGGGACTCTGCGTGTGAAAGATTCAACAATGCTGCCATTACAAGTGGAAATTGCACCCAGTTGCTGTCTATGCTTGAGTTTGTAGCATAACAGTACCTTCTTTTACTTTCTTTAATGCAAAGTATTAACGTATAATGTAATGTAACGATCAACGAGAAAGACTCGTTAACACATAACCTTACATTGAATCACTGCATTTTTCTGATTATGAATGATTGTCAAAAGTAAAATTTGTTGTATAATTTTTGCTTATTTATTTAATATTTATTCATTTCAGATTTATATATTCGCTTATTTTGCTAATATTTATCTATAATAGCATGCTAGACTTCAAATCCTGAGGGCAGGGGTCCGAGTCGTGATGTTGCTGGTTATTTGGTTTGGAATGAAGGTCAGTGGTGTGACTCTATAAGCTCAGTCAGTGTCGACCAGCTCTAAATGGGTATCTAGGGGAAAACAAGGGAAGCGTCAGATGATTTGCCTCAACTAAACATTGCACCCCGGCCGAAGGCATTGAATAAGGAGATCGGAACCTGCGCAACGCAGACCTTTGGTCAGCATTCGAAATTTTGTTCCCTCTTTTTGATGTTAAAAATTGTTCATATTCCTTCCGTCAAGTTTTGACCCGCCAGATTATAAGAAATATCCATTTGTATAAAGCTAGTCTGGTTCACGGTGTAAAGTTTTTTTGTGTATATTTTTTTTGGGGGGGGGGAGGTGGGAGTGTGAATACTATACATTTTTGAAACCTTATAGCATAAGCTTTGCCCCCAACTACGCATTGCATTCTTGGCCGAAGGTCGAGAGTGCTTCCTTCAAGTATATCCTTCAATAGTTCCTTCAAGTCTTGACCCCCAGATTACATGAAAAAGCATTGCCTACAGATAGTCTGTTTTATTGTGTAAAGTATTTTGTGTTTATTGTTTTTTTGGAAGTGTGTGAATATTATACATTTTTGGAAACCTTATAGCATAAGTTTTAAAATTTACAGTGTTTCCGATTGTAGAGTCCTATATGATTGTCATATTGGCTGTTACAAAATGGCTGCTTTGCAGCACGTTTTATTTAAATTTCAGCTTTTAACTAACCTATAGCGTGGAATCGTAGGCATCGTGGAATCGTGGAATCGTGGAATCGTAAAATCGTAGGCAGCGCAACAGCGCTGCCTCATTAAAGAACGATGTTGGCACAATGTATTTTTTAATTGTTTGTTTTAGACAGGGCAGTTCACATCGAAGGAGTTGTCGTAGAAACTTCAAAAGGGGCTAATTCAATTGAAAATTGGAAGGGCTTGTGCCTTATTTAATAGCAGAAATTGATTGGAAGGCAACTAACACCCCTTCCACGCCCACCATTTTCCCAAAAACACATCCAATCAAAAATTTGAGATAGCCACTTTGTTCAAGGTAGTTGAAAGATCTAAATGTCTTTGAGGAGGACATTCCCCCCACAGCTCTCAGGTTAAGGGTTGTAAAATATGCCCTACGGGCAAATAAGGTTTTTATAGAAAGCATTGTCGTATAAACTTCAATAAGGTCGCATTCGATTGGAAATTCAAAGGGCTAGTGCTCTTTTTAATAGTCGAAAGTGATTGAAAAGATAAGATAAGATAAGTTTTATTCATTATTAAATACACATACAATATTAAATGTTATTAATCCCTCAAAGGCTCATTGGCCTGTACAAAGAGGGACGACATATGAATTACATACTCATAGATAAAAAACAAAAGAAAATTTAAAATGATCACTTACTCACATATGAAGGAGAAGAAAATAAAATATAGATAAAATGGAAACTATAGAAAAAATTAGAATAAATAAACTAAATTTATTAATTATATTAAATAGACTCAAAAAAAAAAAAAAAATATTATTATTACTTTTAGCGAATTCCTATCGTCGAAACAGAATTATGTGTATTGTCAGGTAGAACCAACACCATAATAGCTGTTACGATATTATTCATAACTCTTATCCAAGATATTAAAATATCATAACTTAAGCCATATACAGCCCTTTTAAGCTTGTAATTAAAACTATATAAATTCCAATTCAATCAGCTCTGCTTATTTCTGAGGCTAGGTAGCAAAATTGACGTTTATAGGTTAATTCAGTCATAAGGCTTATAATTATTGGACTGTAATAAAATGGTGCGAAAGCAATAAAATTTAACCCGTCTTCGTGAATGCTACTCCTTAGTGAACTATACAAGTTTCAACAATAAATATTGAAAGTCATACCTGAGGCCTGGGAGTCATAGCGCAGAGAAGACCACCATAAAACAGAACTAAACATTCAGGGGACATCAACTCCACAAAAGAAAAAAAAAAAAAAAAAAAAATTATTCAGTTTGATTCTTAACTAAATGGTCCTTAAGAATCCTCTTGAAAGTGCCAAACGAGTGGCATTTCTGTACTGAAGAAGGCAGGGAGTTCCAAACCTGATGACAAGCGATGAGGGGATTGAAATCTGACCGCACAGTGGGAGTAGGAGGAATGCAGATATTATGTGACGAACAAAGGTTATATGGAGCTGAATCAGAAATAAACTGAGGAGTTTTTTGAAGAGATTTTGGAAGATTGCCATGAAGCTGATGAAAAACAAAAGAAGCACAAGAAAGAATGTAGATAGACTGTAGATTTAGAAGCGGTCTTGGTGAAGAACGGTTGGTGTCCATAACCAGACGCCGTGTTTTATCATACACGACAGAAAGCGACCGCAGTGTAGAAGGAAAAGTAGACATCCACACTATGGGGCAATAAGAGACATATGACTGGACAAGGCAGAAAAAAAGAAGCTTCAGTATAGATCCAGGAAAGGTGTGTTTGAGTTTTCGAATGACACCCAAACTCCGTGAAACCTTAACCCTAATCATGGCTATATGGTGTCTAAACGAAAGGTTCTCATCAAGCAGGATACCAAGAAACCGGACCAACCGATTCTTTGGTCTACACAAGGAGCCTTGTGACACCTGAACCTGTGTCAGTTGAGGGAAAGCTACATCAATTCGAGAAAAAATAAGAAAATGTGACTTGGTAAAATTCAAGGCCAAGTAATTCGCCTCAAACCATGAAACTACTCTCTCAAATATTGCCACCAGATTAGACCTGACATCACATTCCGTCCTCCCTAGAGTCCCAAAAGTGCTGTCGTCAGCAAAAACAACGAGGCAATCTTCATTAGAAGTAGCATTGGGACACGAAGGAACATCCGGATGACAAAGATTGCAGCATACTAGAGGACTGGTGTTCTTGACTGCTGAAATCAGATCATTGACATAAATCAGAAATAAAACGGGACCAAGAACAGATCCCTGGGGGACACCATATTCTACTTCAGAAGGGCTCCGGAAAAGTGGATCAATTGAAATAAGTCTACCAGAAAGATATGATTCAAACCAAGAGAAAACATTTGATCTTATACCAATATGCGATAATTTCCAAAGAAGAATCTTATGAGTCAAAGAATCAAAAGCTTTACAAACATCCAAAAATAAAGTTGCCGGGATAAGACCAAAATCTATTGCCGAATGAATGAAATTCAAGAGAGATGCGCAAGCATGCTCTGTAGAGTGATTCGCTCGGAATCCAAACTGAAAATCATGGAAAAAATTTTTGACATCCAGAAAACTAAGAAGCCTGGATAGCATAGCCTTCTCAAAAATTTTGCTGAAAACAGATAGAAGAGAAATTGGCCTATAATTAGCAGGATCACTCCGGGACCCACCTTTATACAGCACTATAACCTTAGCTCGCTTGAGTGTTTCAGGGAAAATTCCATTCACAAAAGACAGATTGACAAGCTTAGTCAATGGGGACAGAATAGCAGGAAGAACGGCACGGATAACCCTTGTAGGAATTCTGTCTGGCCCTGAAGACGATGAACCTTTAAGTGCATTTACGATCCGAGCTACCTCAAACTCAGAAACAGGGTTCAAGACCATTGACTTTAAACATGGGGGTCCAATATAGGCTCTGATATCGCAACGAGGAGTTGTAGAGCTCACAGATGAAGCAGTCGTTTTTCCTATATTAGCAAAATAAGACGTAAGCTCTAGCTGAACATTTTCTTCTCCTTGGACAATTTTACCGTCAACTATCAGCGTTGTTGGAACTGAAGCCGGAGGGGGAGTAGGTTTAAGTACAGAATTAATAATTTTCCATGTCTTCCCAACACCCTTTCCACACTCAGAAAATTTCCTGTGATAATACTGAGACTTGGCCTTCCGACACAGAGAATTAAATATATTCCTATAGGCCTTGAACCGCTGATGATGAGAAGCAGATGACGAAGCCTTGTATAGTTTCCACAGATAATTTTTCCTTTTCCAGCTTTTACGGAGACCTGGAGTCATCCACGGATTCAGCAGTACTATCCTTTTCGAGGTATGAGGCTTTGGATTCTGGTGGCAAACTTCTAGGATACCTTCTTTTACTGAATCATAAAAGAAATCAAAAGAGCGGTTAAAATCCGATTCAGAATCCAAACTATCCCATGGCTGATCAGTCAAACGAGATTTAAGTAGACTGATCTCACTGACACCAAAACGGAAAAATGAGAGATTAGATGGCGAAGCTTTACGCTGCGATCGATTAGCAGTCCTATATCGTGAAATAGCAGGGAAATGATCAGAAATATCACTAATCATCACCGAATTATCTAAGACATCTAGTGACGAAAAAATATTATCAATAAGTGATGCATGCATCTCAGTAACTCGGGTTGGTATACAAACTGAAGGTAGAGTTCCCGCAGAAAGCATCATTGACAAAAAATCTGCAGCCGAAGCAGAATTTTGATCCAGCAGGTTAAGGTTGAAATCCCCCATAAGGATTAGTTCGCAAGGATGCTTTTGGACTAAGTCCAAAACCTCTTCCAGAATTTTCATAAACGAAGGAATAGATCCACTAGGGGATCTGTAAACCAAACCGACAACTAAATCCTTACAACCTGACTTAATCTCAATGAAAAGGGATTCAAAGATTCCTTCCTCATTTCTACTCAAATCACTTCGGAAATTATATACAAGATGATCGGCAATATACAGGGCAAGGCCACCTTTCGCCATCTGTTTCCGGTTCATCCTCTCCATCCTAAATCTTTGGATATCTAAAAGCATATCCTTTTTTGAATCCAGGAAAGTTTCACATAAACCAATAACATACGGAGTTCCACCACTGACGATCCGTTTCAGCTCATCAAAAGATGAACAAAGTCCCTGAATGTTTAGGTGAAGCACAGAGAAAATACCATCTTGTTTAGAAGAGGCAGAACCACTTAATTGCGAAAGATAATTACTTTCAATAACTAATTTAGGATCATTATAATTCATATTTCTACTTCCAACTGAATTATTAATTATACTTTCTATATCTAAAGGATTATTTTGTAACTCAACAAAACGTTCCCCCAAAGAGTTAACATCATCCTGGTCACTAAAAGAATTAATCATTTTCCTTACGGTGGATGGTAGATCCGCTCCGCGACGAAACTCACCAGACCAAAGGTTAACGACATAAATAAATAAATAAAATCACAATAATCATACCAATAAGTAAGATACATATACATTTTATATTATTGAACAAATTAATAATAATAATTTCAGATAAATTTAGTGACTTTCTTAAATCATTAATCATACTACTCAGTTCCTGAAATAAAAAAAATAAAAAATATATAACGCTAAAGCTCCACTGCATTAATGTACCCATGAGACCAATACAAGTAAAATCATTTTCAAGATAACAAAGGATTAAAATCCCAAACTGACGCAATGACTTGTGAGAACAGGCATGTAACAAAAAAGAATAATTATTGAAATCCATAAATTTCATTGAAGTTAATTGGAACGAAAGTAAATCATTAGACAGATGCGCACAAAGAAAAAAAATAAGCAAAAGATAAATAAAATACGCTGAATATGTGAATGGCAAGATACTAAACATATCTAAAAAAAAAAAAAAAAAAAAAAAAAAAAAAAAAAAAAAAAAAAAAAACTTAATCTTAAACACAGTCGGCTAGAGTATGAATTTTTTTAGTGACACTTTCACCGTTAGGCCTTGCCAAAATTTGCCCACGATCAGTCCAAACATTTCTATGACCAAATCTGTCCTTAGCGGCATATAGGATCTCACGTCGCCTCTTTGTCAATGCTTCCGATAGGAAAATTCCACTTGAAGCTAACCTAGCTTTTGCTTTGAAGACTTTCTTCGCTATATCACTATTCACAAATTTAACTAAAACAGGAGGGACTTTGTCGTTTAGGGAGGCATCGGTTAAAGCAGGGGATATTTTGAATCTGTAGATATTCCTAATTTGGGCAACGTTAATTTCAGTCAGGTTCATTTGGTTATGAAAACTTGCAGGATTGTTGATTGGAGGTCAGATCCGGACTGTTGCTTAACACCATGCAAAATTAGCGAATCAAGCAGCACTTCTTGTTCAAATGAATCTAGTTTCATCTCAATTTTCATGATTTTCTCTTCTTGATTTATAATTTGGTTGCGAAGAGTTTTCAGCGATTGTTCCAATTTTTTCAAATTTTGGTTGATAATCAAGAGTAATCGCGTCATATATTTGACAAATAATGTCGTGGGATGACTGGCGGAAGGAATCAGCATCCGAAAACTTTTCATTAACCTTCTTAGTTATATTTTGCAGTAACTCTCGCTTAGTTTTTTCCAGGTCAAGTTCCGTAGAAGTGATTTTATCCATCAACGAAGCACATTCTCCTGTATTAGATTCCTTAATTGTTAATGCATTAAATGTCTTGGAAAGGGATTTATAAATATCGGGTGAATTTTTCAATTCCTCAAATGCAGCCTTTACATCTACAGTCTGTTTTGTTGAAGTTCGGCTAACGCTTGGATTATATTCTGCCAAGTTGGCTTCAACAAGTCTGTATTCGTCATGTGTCCCATAGCAAAATACCAAATATGATGGCTTTCCTTTGCTATCCTTGGACACTTTTAGTATCTTTACTGGCCAATGAGGATAATTTTTGAAGTTAGCTAACGCGATATCAGACTCTTTAAATGCAGGCATTTCCTATTAAGGAGAGGACAAAAGTAAAAGCAACTTATCTTTATCTAAGTAAAGAACCTTAAGGAAAAATTTAGTTGGAAAATGCTCCAAAGATTCAATAATATATATCCAAAATAATCTATAAAATCCACTAATATCAGTCTATTTCAATACCAATTATTTGGCACCAAAGGTGAACACAGATCAATTAGCTCGCAGTAGGTTTACTCAAGAAAAGTCAATGGCGCAATAAATTTCACCTGTGTCTTAATCCGTTTAGTTGAAGAAACCAGTTCTTTATTGTTCAGAGACTATAAAATATCCGTTTTCAAGCTAGGTGTTCACTGAATGAAAGCGAGTGGAGGGCAACTAACCCTCCTGTCACGCCAACCATTTCCCCAAAAACATCCAATCAAAATTTTGAGAAAGCCATTTTGTTCAATGTAGTTGAAGGTTCTGGGAATTAGGTCTTTGAAGATGATAACCACCTCAGAACCATCAGGGCAAAAGTATAAGTTATGCCCTGGGGACATATAAGGTTTTTAAAGAAAGTGTTGTTGTAGAAACTTCAAAAAGGGCTCATTTGATTGGAAATTGAAAGGGATAGTGCCCATTTTACTAGTCGAAAGTGATTGGTGAGCAAATAACCCCCCTCTCACGTCCACCATTTCCACAAACATAACCAATAAAAATTTTGAGATAGCCGCTTTGTTCGACTTAGTTGAAAGTTTTGGAAATTATGCCTTTGATGCTGACAAACCCCCCAAACCGCTCAAGGCAAAGATTGTAAGTTATGCTTTGAGGGCATATAAGGTTTTTATAGAGACCTTTGTCGTAAAAAATTCAAAAAGGGCTCATTCAATTGGAAATTGAATGGACTAGTGACCTTTTTAGTAGTCGAAAGTGATTGGACGACATCTAACCCCTTTTTCACGCCCACCATTTCCCCATACACATCCAATCAAAATTTCAAGACAGCCTTTTTGTTCAACGTAGTTGAAATTTTTGGAAATTAGGTCTTTTTGTGTGACACCCCCCCCCAAAGCCCTTAGGGTAAGGGTTGTAAATTATGCCCTGGGGACATATAAGGTTTGTATAGAAAGGGTTGTCGTAGAAACTTCAAAAAGGGCTCATTTGATTGGAAATCAAAACGACTAGTGTCCTTTTTAATAGTAGAAAGTGACTGAGGGGTAACTAACCCCCCTCTCACGCCCACCATTTCTCCTAACACATCCAATCCATATTTTGTGAGAGCCATTTTTTCATCGTAGCTGAAAGTTCTGAAAACTATCTCTATGAGGATGAAAACCCCCCAGAGCCCTCAGGGCAAGTGTTGTAAGCTATGCCCAGGGGGCATATAAGGTTTTTATAGAAGGCATTGCTGTAGAAACTTCAAAAAGGGCTCATTCGATAGGAAATTGAAAGGAGTAGTGCCCTTTTTAATAGTCGAAATTAATTGGAGGGCAACTAACCCCCCTCTTACGCCCACCATTTCCCTGAACACATTCGATAAAAATTTTGAAATAGCCATTCTGTTCAAAGTAGTTTAAAGGTCCGGAAGTTATAGCTTGATATTGAAAGGTCTGGAAAATATAGCTGAGGGGGGTTGGGGATGACAAACCCCCCCAGCCCTTGGGTAAAGGTTTTAAGTGTTGCCCTGGGGGCATATGAGGTTTTTATAGAAAGCGTTGTCATAAAAACTTCATAAAGGGCTCATTCAAACAGGAATTGAGAGGGCTAGTACACTTATTAATAGTCAAAAGCGATCGGAGTGCGAATGCCCCCCCCCAGGCCCATCACTACCCCAAACACTTCCTATCAACATATTTATATAGCCATTTTGTTGAACGTAGCTGAAGGGTCTGGTAATTAAGTCTTTGAGCATAACACCCCTAGGGTTGTAGTTATGCTCTGGGGGCATATAAGGTCTTTATAGAGAGTGTTGTCGTAAACACTTCAAAAATGGCTCATCCGATTATGAATTGAGAGGGCTATTGTCATTTTTAACAGTAGAAAATAATCGGAGGGAGAATCACCCCCCCCACGCCCATCATTTCCCCAAACATTTCCGATCCACATTTTGATATATTCATTTTGTCCAACGTAGTTGAAAGGTCTGGAAATTCTATGTTTGAGGATGACAACCCTCCCCCCATGGCCCTCAGGCCAAGGTTTGCAAGTTATGCCCTTGGGGCATATAAGGTTTTTATAGAAAGTTTTGTCGTAGAAGCTACAAAAAGGGCTCGTTCGATTGTAATTTGAGAGGACTAGTTCCTTTTGTATTAGTAGAAAGTGAACAAAGGACAAATGCCCCCCCCCCCCGCCCATCATTTCCCCAAACATTTCTAATCAAACTTTTGAGATAGTCATTTTGTTCAACGTATTTGAAAGGTCTGGGAATTATGTCTTTTAGGATAACAAATCCCCCTAGCCCTCGGGGCAATAGTTGAAGGTTATGCCCTGGGGACATATAAGGTTTTTATAGAAAGCATTGTCTTATAAGCTTTGGAGAGGGGTCATTGGATCGGTAATCAGACGCTCTAGTGCTATTTTTAAGAGTCAAAGTGATTGAAGGGCAGCTACCCCCCCCCACCCACGTACACAAACACGTCGTATTGTCTCGAAATGCATCTAATAGACATTTTGACATAGCCATTGTATTCAAAATAGTCTAAATAGCATATAACAAGGCTTTTGGGGTTTAAGCAAACCCCAGAGGTTAGGGGCAAGGGCTGTAAATTATGCCCAGGGGGTATTTAAGGATTTTATGGAAGGGATGGTTGTTTAAATTTAGAAGAGGCTCAGTGTTTTTTCCTGAAAAAGACTATGTCAATATAAAACGAACAGAAATTAATTACAAAAAACTTTTTCCGTAAAATAAGTTTTTCAAAAAAAAGCAAAGAACTCCATTAAACCCAAAATTAACAAAAATAGAATCAAATAATCCACCAAGCATACAACTACCATAAATCAGTATCAATAACAAATGAAATACAAAACAAACAGAAATTAAAATAAATAACAGAGTCAAACACAAAACGAGCAAAAATAAATATGAGTAAGGATCTAAACCCCTATGCCTTCTAAAAGCCAGAATATAATTTGAATTTTACTGAAAAGAATTTTTTTAATATTTTCATTTTTATAACTTTAAGAAATCAGAAATTAATTAAGATTTTAAGGAATAAATATCAGCAAATGTATATTAAACTGACAATGCACATTTTTTCAGTATGTTCATTTAAATTTTTTTCACTAAAGTACAAATTATATTCTGGCTTTTAGAAAATATAGGGGTTTAGAACCCTACTCATATTGATTTCTGCTCGTTTTGAGTTTGACTCGATTATTTATTTTAATTTTTGTTTGTCTTGGGTATCCTTTATTTATTGATACTGATTGCGGTAGATGTTTGCTTGGTAGATTATTTGATTCTTTTTTTTGTTCATTTTTGGTTTAATGAAAACGTTACTTTATTTTGAAAAAACTTATTTTGTGGAAAAAGTTTTTTGATTAATTTATAAAAAGGGCGGTGGTATAAAATTTAGAAGAGACTCATTCAATTGGAAGTCGAAATTTCTTGTGCTCTTTTGAATATTTAAAGGTTATCAGAAAGTAGCCAGGCAACGCCCCTTCCTTTACTCCCTTTTGCCCCAGATGTATCCGTTCAAACTTTTAAAATAGCATTTTGTTCAGAATAGCCCATAATTCAAATAAGTATAACTTAAAGGTTCAAAAATTTCTCCTAGCCCCCGGGGTAAGGACTGTAACTTATGCAAGTGTCCCATTGTTAACATATGAAGAATTGGTGGAAGGGATGGTCGAATTAACTTTCGAGGGTTCTCATTCGATTTGAAATTGTAACTTCTCGTTAGCTTTTATAACTTTTATAGTCAGGTGATACTTCTGATGCTTGGATACTTGTACTTATTGATTTACGGTGCAAGGGCTGTAAGTTATGCAAGTTGCTTATTGTTACTGTGATACTTTGATTGCTTTGATACTTTTTTTTTTACTTTGATACTTTGTTACTTTGATACTAGTTTTGACGCTTTGAGCACCGATGTATCTCTTTTTATTTCTATTTTTTTTCAAGGAGTGATCGGACCAAACCAGTTGTTGTAGTGTCGCTAGAGAGGACTCATTTGA
>JAQQPU010020338.1:3365-15599 GCA_029168905.1 Artemia sp. Kazakhstan ARC1039
AACCCAATCATATACATAATAATTTCTGTTTGTTTTAAGTTTTGATGTTGCTCCTTACTTTCAGTTAAAAAAATTGTTTTTTTTTAAACTAATTTCTGATTGTTTTTTTAATAATTTGGGAAATCCGGTGCCCCCTTCATAGAAATCTCCCTTCCCCCCATCAAAACTTCATCCATGGAAAGATAATCCCCAAAAACCACTGATCCACCCCCCTTCCCCTCCCCCAAATACGAGAAAAAATCATCCTTAAAACTTCTGTATACTTCCCAATAACCAATACTATATGTAAACATTGGGAAAAGTTCATAACTTGCAAACCTCCCCCGGAGACTGTTGGGGATTTAGTTATCCTCAAAGAAATAGTTATTGTGTTTTTCGACCACGCTGAACAAGATGACTATCTCAAAATTTTATATCAGGTGACTTTGGGAAAAAATGAGCGTGAGAGAGGGCCTAACTGCCATCTATTTTTTTGATCACTTAAAAAGCACACTAGAACTTTTAATTTCCGTTCGAATGAGCCCTGCGGCGATATTATAGCAATACTGGGTCGACACGATCACCCCTTCGAAAAAAAAACAAAAAAAACACATCCGTTATCTTTCTTCTGACAAAAAAAAAATACCAAATTCTACATTTTTGCAGATAGGAGCTTGAACTTTTATAGTAGAACTTTTAAAATAGAGTTCTCTGATACACTGAGTCTGATGGCGTGATTTTCATTTAAGTTCTATGACTTTTAGAGGGTATCTAGAGCATGCCATCCGAAAAGTCAAGAGCATGGGCTATAGAATAATTTTTTGTCCAAATCATTGCCCGCCTGAATCAACGCCACTGCTTTCAAGGTTATTTTTATAAATAGAATTATGAATACATTTTTTTGGCCATAGAATAAGATATTGAGCTCTTAGTATCAAACATTTTCAGTAATGAACTGAAAAAAATTCAAATGAATTTACTGAAACAAAATGCATTGTCAGTTTAATGTACATATGCTGATATTTATTCCTTAAAATCTTAATTAATTTTTGATTTCTTAAGGTTATAAAAGTGAAAACAAACGAACTTTTTGTTTCCTCCGTTTTTCGAAAATAAGGTAAATTTTCTCAGGTGCATAACTTTTGATGGATAAGACTAAACTAGATAAAGCTTATATATTTGAAATCAGCATAAAAATTTGATTCTTTTGATGTATCTCTTGGTATCAAATTTCCGTTTTTTTTAATAATTTCGGTTACTATTGACCCGGGTCACTCCTTACTTACAGTTCGTTACCACGAACTTTTTGATTAAGTATGGTCTTATATACTCCTTTGAATCACCAACTATCAAACAATAAGATGTGCGACAAATGCAGTTCCCATTTTCTAGCCTGTATTGAAGGAGAAGTTAAGAAGGATAGGCCCTTTTATACGGATGAAGGATGACGGATTGCCAAAGATTGTGCTGTTTAGCCATCCGTCTAGGATCAAACGAAAAGCAGGTATTCCCCGAGTGGGGTGGGAAGATGTATTAAGTTCATGGTAGGGAATAAAGAGTGAAGTTTTAATTAGACCTGGGCGGAAGAGGAGCTTGTGCAGCTCTGTCGGCCCCAGGCAGCTAGATGCTGCAGTAAGTTTTTACTGTTACTAATAGTAGCTCTAAGTCTGGTTTTCAATTCAACTTACTAATATCTAACTTTTTTTCTGTGAAGCATAATTTTCCGTTTATGACCAATAAATGTAGATCTTTAGTTTTTCCTAAATACAGAACTTGGTAAATATTTTGGTATTTTCCTTTGTATTTATTCTTTTCGAAAAGAAACACTAAGATAAGTTCTCGCGAAGAAGACATTCTTTGTGAAGAAGAATTCTAGTTCCAAATTTACCTGAAGCTGTTAATTGTTCGGTAAAGTATTGTCTCAATGTTCAAAAATCTTCTGTAAACTTCAAGAACTCTGCTCGAAAACCATAATTTAAGAATTGTTCTGTCTCATTTTTATTGCTAACGACTAATTTAAAAGCTTTTTTTAAAAAAAATTTCCCCCTCGTCCTTGGTTCGTCACAAATACAGAAAATATTTGGGTATTTCTCAAAGATTTTTTTTTATTTTATTTTTATTTTTTTTTTCTTCTTCCAATAAATATAATGACTGAAGTTTTAATGAAGAATAAGCTATCCAAGAATTAAACAACTGAAATGTATAAAACAGTCAAGACGCTGATCGTTTCTCGAATATCAGAATCAGTGGTCTGATGTGAAATTCCACTGATTATTTAAATCCCTCTCAATCATTCAATGGAATAATTAAATTCAATCATTCAGTTTGAACCGCTCAATTTCTTTACTCAATCAATCTTCTTGTTTTTTGTTGAATCACTGTCCTAATAGTAGAATTTTGTCGAGAAACTTAGAAAAATACAATCATACACTCTTGATATAAGAAAGAGTTCTAACTTAAATGTGCACAAAACTCAAAATGTTGGTAGATTTGTCTAACATTATTATTAGCAGTCAAGCCTCAATTTTAATATGACCTCTTACTTATTTTCTCAATCATTGTCTCAAATCAGAATTTCGTTCACAAACGATATGTGACAAAGTTATATAAAAATCAAAGTATAATTACGTACGGAACAAGTACTGACAAAACTCTCCAAAAGTGACCCCGCGTACCTCAGTGCCTCTAGACGCAAAATGTTGTACTACTTAATCGCTCCGAGCCAAATTACTTTGTTCCGGCCAATAATTATGCAAGAGGGTGATTCAGGCGACGAGTGACCGGGATGAATTGTGTAACTACTAACTACACAATTTAGTTGCCAGGTTCGCATAGGTATACAAAGGGTCACTTTTTTGTGTGGAGACGATAGGTTTTGTCAGTACTTGTTCCGTAGGTGATTATACTTTGGCAAAAATGATCCTAAGTCTGATTGTCAATGCCACCGACTTATTTCAAAACTTTTTTTTAGCATTGTTTGAAAAATAATTTTTCCTTTATCATCAACAAGTGTAAATATTTCGTTATTCGTAAATACAAGAAACAAATTTTTAGTTTTTATTTACTTTTCAGGGCCTTGCCAACCTGGTTATTGGCTTGATTTCTAGCTAGTAAGATACTCACTTTTGAATAATTATAACCACTTTGAAATTCTGAGGCATTAACTTACGACCTTTAAAAAATATTAAACCGCCAATAAAAACTTTAAAATGAACCCGCATGTCTTTTAAGAATAATTAATAGGTACACATTTTCGGAATAACTACACCCAGTATCAAAATCTGGGTTTTAACAAAAAATTTTAACTTTGAAAGCAGCTAAAAACCTGAACGTAATGTAAGAATAAGCGGTGCCTATGGCTTGATTCACAGCATATCAATAAAAGGTTGTAAATTCAATTTAACATTAGTGGGTTCTGGAATTATATATTTGCAAAAATTGGGCATGTCAGATTTTGGTACGTTTGCTTGGCTACATATACCTAACTACCTAAACTCCTCGGTTTATACTGCCTATCTGCCTGAAAACAGGCAAAAAAAGAAACAACAAAACAAACAGCTAACACTTTTTATATAGAAAGTGAAAAAAAACTAATATAATCTAAGATAAAATGCTATATTATACTCTTTTTAAATGGGAAAACAAAGAGCTGTTAGAAAAAGAGAAGAAAATAAGCATCAAAAAAAAAAACTAAAAAAAAACTGAGACCATGCAAAATAAAAATTAACCCTGACACAAAATAAAACATAACATTGTAAACCTGGTCTCTTAAGATAAATAATAGAAATGGCTACAGGCAGGATCACAAAGTAATTCCTTGTAGCATTTTCTTTGCAGTCAGAAGTTGGGGTTAAAATAATAATAATAATTTATTTATAGCCCACTTTTTAACAGAACAAACGGAGTAATTACACTAAAAAGAAAGAAAAAAGCAAATACAGCTGCATCTAGACAACTTCAACCCTTATCTCAGACAAAAACATACGAATAATATTTTGGTTTGGGCCTAGGGACCCAAAGGTATGTCTTGCTAAATTAGCACTTAGCACCTCAAACGATTGAATAATGTCGGTAGCACCCTATTTCTCAATAATGCATGTATTACAAAGAGGAAAGGTGCAGCAAAAATTTGAAATATCTAAAATAAGTAGTAGAGAACTGGCGCAAATCTTTCTTGTTCATTAACGAATATATACCAATCAAACAGTTCGTAGTAACGAACTAGAAGTAAGGAGCGACCCGACTCAATAGTAACCGAAACTCTTAAAAAAAGAAATTTGGATACCAATAGATACGCCAAAAGAATCAGATTTTTATGCTGAGCTCAAATATATAAGTTTCATCAAGTTTAGTCTAACCCATCAAAAGTTATACGCCTGAGAAAATTTAACTTATTTTCGAAAAAATGAGGAAAGACCCCTTAAAAGTAATATAACCTTAATGACACACCATCATATTCAGCGTATTAGAGAACCCTATTGTAGAGGTTTCAAGCTCCTATCTGCAAAAATGTGGAATTGTGTATGTTTTGCCAGAAGAAAGATAACGGATGCGTGTGCATTTATTATTTTTTTTTTTTCTGTTTTTCGCCAAGGGTGATCGTATCGACCCAGTTGTCCCAGAATATCACGGGAGGGCTTATTCAAACGGAAATTAAAAAGTTCTAGTGCCCTTTTTAAGTGACCAAAAAAATGAATGGCAACTAGGCCCCCTCCTATGCTCATTTTTCTCCAAAGTTACCCAATCAAAATTATGAAATAGGCATTTTGTTCATCATGGTCTAAAAATATAATAACTATGTCTTTGATGACAACTTGTCCCCCAAAGTCCCCGGGAGAAGGGCTGCAAGTTATGAACTTTGCCCAATGTTTACATATAGCATTGGTTATTAGGAAGTACACAGACGTTTCCAGAGGTACTGTTTCTGGTCGTGGGGGGAGGGGTTACGTTGGAGGATATTTCCATGGAGAAAGTTATCTTGGGGGAAGGGACATTGCTATGAAGGGGGTGCCGTATTTCTCAGCATCATTTAAAACACGATCCGAAATTAAATAAAGAAAGTTTCCAACTGAGAAACTTTCCAACTGAAAACTTGTCAATATCGAGACTTAAAACGACTAAAAACTATTATGTATAAGATTGGGTTCTCCCCCTAGTCAATACCTTGCTCTTTACGCCAGCGTTTTTTTTAGTACTTTCATAAGAGCTATTTATTCTAATTAACGTCCTTTGTGATTAAGAGGTCATTCTTAAGGAATCAGCAAAAAAATCGAACTTTAGCGTAAAGAGCGAGGTATTGACTAGGGGGCGAACTCCCTAATATAATTAATAAAAATATACGAACATAGAAGCTCGTCACGTAAGTTAATTCGTAAGTTACGTATATTTATTACTAATAAAAACATTCGTAAATACAATTAAACAACTTTCGAGAAAGCCATTTAACCAAAAAAAGTAAAATTAATATGCAAATTTTGTTTTAATTATTCATGTACGGGGAGACAAAATCAAAACCTGCATTAATTCAAAAACGTTAAGAACATAAATAAAAACACAAGTTTTTTTTTAACTGAAAGTAAGGAGCGCCATTAAAACTTAAAACGAACAGAAATTAATCCGTATATGAAAGGGGCTCAAAGCCTCGCTCTTTACGCAAAATTTTGACTCCTTCTCTCAACTTTATTTTTTAAAACAATAAAAACATTAGCGTAAAGAGCGAGGCATTGAGGAAGGGACGGCCCCTTTCATATATGGAATAATTGCTGTTCGTTTTAAGTTTAATGGTGCTCCTTAGTTTCAGTTAAAAATACTTGTTTTTTTTATTTAATTGCCAGAAGAAAGATCAGGGATGCGTGCTTATTTGTTTTTTTCCCCCAGAGGTGATCTTATCGATTCAGTAGTACAGAATATAATGAAAGGGCTCATTCGAACGGAAATTAAAAGTTCTAGTGCCCTTTTTAAGTAACCAAAAAATTGGAGGGCAATTTGGCCCCTTCCATGTGTGTTTTTTCCCAAAGTCACCCAATCAAAATTTTTAGATAGCCATTTTGTTCAGCATGGTCGAAAATATAATAAATATGTCTTTGAGGATGACTTAGTCCCCCATAGTTTTCGGGGGAAAGGCTGCAAGTTATGAACTTTGCCCACTGTTTACATTTAATATTGGTTATTGGGAAGTATAAAAACGTTTTCAGGAGGGATTTTTTCTGGTGAGAGGGGGGGGGGGGTTGGAGGAGGGGTTTACATGAAAGGATCTTTCCGTTGATGATGTTTCCTGGGGGAAGGGACATTTCTATGAAGGGGGCGCTGGATTTCTCAGCATTATTTATAGAAGGATCAAAAATTAAAAAAAAAACAAACAAGTTTTGTCAACTGAAATTAAGGAGCAATATTAAAACTTAAAACGAACAGAAATTATTACCTATTTGAGGGTGCTCGTCCGCTAGTCAATACTTCGCTCTTTACGCTAAAGTGTTTTTCAGTACTTTAGAAAGAGCCATCTATTCTACTTAAACTGTCTTTATGATTCAGGGAATTGTGATTCGAACAAAATTCGAACTTCAGCGTAAATAGCAAGGTATTGACTGGGGGGCGAACCTCCTCATATAATTAATAATTTCTGTTCGTTTTAGTTTTAATGCTGCCCCTTACTTTCTGTTGAAAAAACTAGTTTTTTTTTTATTTAATCAATATTCAAAGACAGATTCCGAAACATCATAGAAATGAGTTTCATAGATAATGCCAAAATAGACTTGGTCCGGCTTAAAACTAGCAGGTCGTTCGCGTACGCCACTTAAGATGCATCAGATAAATTATAAAAATACGAAGGCCAAAATATGTCCAGATAACATATTTTGAAGGCAAACATTAAAAAGTTAAGGTGATTGCACTCCACCCTGTAGTACTCCAGATTGAACTCTTATATTACCGTAGTATTCTGTACGGGATTCTAAACGAAGAAACGAATTACACCAAAATTTTGACACCAAAATTTAAATACATATTTTTTAAAATTTAAGTACAAAATTTAAATACACCAAAATTTATGTACATGTGGGACAGAAGGGTTCACTCCAAACTCTGAAAATGAGTGCCACACCTGTGCGCAATACAAACTTATGTATCTGTAAGCTGGCACTCTTAGTATATATCTTATAGAACCAAAGAGGTTCCCAAGATGGATATTAGTTGTCCTACCCCAGGCACAAGAAGCTATTTAATAAACACATTGGCTTTAGTAAACCCTGCCTGTTATTATAAATGAGTAAGTATAAGCAGTTACAAGTAGGATTTTGCTATCCTATCTTACAGCCTTTTCTAGTAGTTTGAATTAGGTGGAATTTTTTATGTCTGTGCTCAACCAGAGATTGTCAGGCTCTACTATTGGTGGGTATAAAGCAGCAATTTCACCTTTTACTGGGCAGAACTCCCATTCAAAATTCCCTCAAAATTTCAACTTCATATCCTTAGGCATAGTTGTAATAGTATTCAGAGCAGTAGTATTGGTAATACTAGTAGCAGTATTAATACTAATTGCACTAGTACTGGTAGCAATAGTAGTACTAATGTATTGCCATTTATTATTACTATTATTATTTATTTATTACCCGTCAAAAAAAGGTACACAAGACGGAATGTCAGTAAAAAAGAAAAAACACTCACAAAAAATAAATTACAACACATTACACATAATCGAACAAATTACAAAGACGAGAAACAAAAACTCAATTATAGACTGCACTGCAGGTACGTAAGAAATTTTACTTGTTAAACTCGCAAGTACTGAACAAACATAAACAATATGAGCATCGTTGCATCAAGCTTGAATTGGTAAGAAATTAAACCCAAATAATCATCAGTGAATTAAAAAAAAAAAAAAAAAAAAAAAATCATATCAACTAGTCTAAATATGACAAGAGAGTTAATAGGACAAGAGACAGGCAAACAAAATGAAATGGACAGGAATTCACTGCCTTAGCAAACGGTACCAAGGGTGAGAAGAAACTTTCTCGTTGTACCGTTTAATTTGTTCAATTATAGCTGCCGCCGGGTCCGCAATTTTAAAATTTTTAACAAGGTGCGAATTTCTTGTCCACGGCGGGAGCCGCAACAAGAACTTCGCATGCTTAAAAAAACGCGGGTCTGAGCTTTCACTTCTCTGGCTCGGAATAAATTCTCCAAAATGGGCCTAGATGCAGGAAATGGGGAAGGGATACTGCGTTATAAAATCCAGCCAGGATTAAAATGTTGAAACGGATTTTAGATGAAACTGCTCTAGTGTAAGCAAAAGCCAAGCGTTTACGGAGATAATCAATAAGAAGGGAGCGGGTAGTTTTAAGATCTTTTCCAATTGGTAAAACAAGGTAAATAATTTTTGAGACAGGGGCTACAGACAGTTCTCCCAACCTCACAGACGAGACCTCTTCTTGGCGCCAGTTAAACAGAAGAATATCTGACTTCTGCGGGTTAAATTCAAGGCCAATGCGACTGTAATTTGACTGTAGTGTGGAGAAGGTGGTCTCTGTACCTGCGACTATGTGGCTGGGGTTCAGAATGTTATTAGCGTAGGCTATCATTGTAGCGTCTATGCCACGAGCTATGCATGTTGTCTCGATAGTAGACTATGGTTCAATAATACAATTATTAAAGGCACAAGGAGATGTGACTGATCCTTGTCGAGCACCCTTTTTTACTGGGACAACAGGATTCCCTCGGTAGGACAGCATCACGTCTGGTGTATATTCAGTGAGGGCTCGACCATGGCCAGGAAATAGGAGTTCAGCCTGTAGGTGTTCGTACATGTCTTTAATGGATAGTAGGATTTTCTTCTGTACACCTCTCTTTCCCATATCCAGAATGCGTTGGTCATGGAGAAGTGAGTTGTAGGCACGGTGGACGTCATGTAAACCTATAATAATGGACTCCTTCGATTCGTCAGCGTCAACCAGGACTGAAGCCAAGGCAGAAATGGCATGGCCGCAACCAAAAACTCATCAAGGTAATAGCTTATCCATGTTAAAGATGGGATATCTGACTCGGGACCCGCTGACTCCTTCTTATCAAACATTTTCCACAACATATTAGGATTTTTAATTACTTTTTCAGAAAGCTCAGACTTCAACTGTGCGCGGTGGTGAGCAAGTTCCTTCCCAAACCTACGCTTAGATGCAACTCTAATCTCTTTAACTACTCCTGAGCGTGGTCTACCACATTCTTTCCATATCCTGTTTGTTCAGTTGAATATCCCTCTCATCAACTTACTACTATTAGTCGTTGCCATGACATTGTTGACATGTCCTTTTGATAACCTTTATATTCATAAAATTCTTGAAATTTTCATATTAATGCTCTTAGTCTAACAAGCAGTTTCAATAGAAGTAGTATTTGAAGTAGAAATAGTAGTAGTAAATGGTGCAATGGTAGTAACTTTAGTAGTAGCTAAATTATTAAGCTTTATTTGGTCAAATGATCTTAATTGAATTTTGAACGGTGTTCCCGATCATCATAATAAATATAAATATAGAAAATAGTACTAAAAAATATAAATGTTCTTACTTTTATAACTTTAATAAGTCAAATAATATTAACATTTTGATTTCTAAATATCAGTACATATATATTAAACTGACAATGCACATCCATTTGTATTTTTTCAGTAAAGTGCAAATTTTGTTCTGGCCTTGGGAAGGCGTAGGGGTTTCGTGCCCAACTTATGTTAATTTCTGCTCGTTTTGAGTTTGACTCGGTTATTTATTGTAATTTTTGTTCGTTTTGGTTTCATTTATTTACCGATGCTGATTTGTGGTAGATTCACGCTTGGTAGATGATTTGGTTTTATTTTTGCTCATTTTTTGTTCAATAGAGTTTTTTTAATTAATCGCTAGAAAAGGTCCAGAAGACATAGAACTTAAAACTAATCAAAAGCCCCAAAGCGGAAGTGACTGTGTGTCCCTTGTCTCTTGTTCCCCAATGCTTGCATGAAGGAGCTTGTGCCTTTACTATTTTCTATATTTTGATGATCAGGAACACCGTTCAAAATTCAATTAAGATCATTTGACCAAATTGCAATATATGCACGCTACTACTAAAGCTACTACCATTGCACCATTTACTACTACTACTTCTACTTCAACTACTACTTCTATTGAAATTGCTTGTAAGACTAAGAGCATTAACATGAAACTTTCAAGAATTATATGAATATACAGGTTATCAAAAGGACAAGTCAGCAATGTCATAGCAACGACTAATTGTAATAAGTTGATGAGGGGGATATTCAACTGAACTAACGGGATATGTAAAGAGTGTGGTAGACCACACTCAGGAACAGTTAAAGAGATTAGAGTTGTATCTAAGCGTAGGTTTGGGAAGGAACTTGCTCGTCACCGCGCACAGTTGAAGTCTGAGCTTTCTGAAAAAGTAATTAAAAATCCTAATATGTTATGGCCACATGAAATAGCCACGCCATTTTTGCTTTGGAATCCGTCCGGATTGACGCTGATGAATCAAAGGAGTTCATTGTTATTGGTCTACATGACGTCCACCGTGTCTACGACTCACTTCTCCATGACCAACTGATTCTGGATATGGGAAAGAGAAGTATACAGCAGGACATCCTACTACTCATTGAAGACATGTACGACCACCTACATAATGAACTCCTACTTCCTGGCCATGGTCGAGCCCTCACTGACACTGAATATACCCCAGAAGTGATGCTGTCCTACAAAGGAATATTGTTGTCCCAGTAAAAAAGGGTGCTCGACAAGGATCAGTCACATCTCCTTGTTCCTTTAATAATTGTATTATTGAACCACAGTCTACTATCGAGACAACATGCATATTTCGTGGCATAGACGTTATAATGATAGCCTACGCCGATGATATTTTGAACCCCAGCCGCAGAGTCGCATTTCCAATCGAATGAGCTTTTTTTGAAGTTTCTACGACAACGCCTTCTATAAAAATCTTATATGCCCCCAGTGCATACCTTAAAACCCTTGTCCTGAGGGCTGTAGGGGAGTATCCTCCTAAAAAACATATTTTCTATGTGGAAATACACTACGCTGAACAAAATGGCTATCTCAAAATTTTGATTGGATATGTTTGGGAAAAAGATGGGCGTGGGGGCCTAGTTGCCCTTCAATCACTTTCGACTGTTAAAAAGGGCACTAGCCCTTTGAATTTCCAATCGAATGAGCCTTTTTTGAAGTTTCTACGACAACGCCTTCTATTTAAACCTTATATGCCCCCAGGGCATAACTTAAAACCGTTGCCCTGAGGGTTGTGGGGGAGTATTCTCCTAAAAAACATATTTTATATCTGGAAATCAACTACGCTGAACTAAATGGCTGTCTAAAAATTTTGATTGGATGTGTTTGGGGGAGTGAGGGGCGTGGGGGGGGGGGGGGGGGTTAGTTGCCCTCCATTCACTTTAGACTATTAAAAAACCCTTACTGCTCTATTCCTTTGAATTTAGAATCGAACGAGCATGTTTTGAAGTTTCTACGACCATTCCTTCTATAAAAACCTTATATGCCAAAAGGGTGTAACTTAAAACCCTTGCTCTGAGGGTTGTGGGGGAGTGTTCTCCTCAAAAACATATTTTCTATCTGGAAATCAACTAGCCTACGCTGAACAAAATGGCTGTCTCAAAATTTTGATTGGATGGGATTGGGGGAATAATGGGCGTGGGAGGGGGGCTAGTTGCCCTCCAATCACTTTCGACTATTAAAAAGGGCACTAGTCCTTTGATTTTCCAATCGAATGAGCCTGTTTTGAAGTTTCTACGACAACCCCTTCTAGAAAAACCTTATATGCCCCCAGGACATAACTTAAAACCCTTGCCCTGAGGTTTGTGGGGCAGTATCCTCCTCAAAAACATATTTTCTATCTAGAAATCAACTACGCTGAGCAGAATGGCTATCTAAAAATTTCGATTGGATGTGTTTGGGGGAAAGATGAGTGTGGGGGGGGGGCTAGGTGCCCTACAATCACTATTGACTATTAAAAAGGGCACTAGCCCTTCGAATTTCCAATCGAATGAGCCCGTTATGAAGTTTTTACTACAACACCTTCTATAAAAACCTTATATACCCCAGGGCATAACTTAAAACCCTTGTCCCGAGGGTTGTGGGGGAGTTTCCTCCTCAAAAACATATTTTCTATCCGGAAATCAACTAGCCTACGCTGAACAATATGGCTATCACAAAATTTTGATTGGATGGGTTTAGGGGAATGATGGGCGTGGGGGGG
>JAQQPU010020339.1:0-15598 GCA_029168905.1 Artemia sp. Kazakhstan ARC1039
AAAATGAAATGAGTATCATTAGATTCCTTATTTTATGCTCTTTCCCATTATGATGGTCACTTTTATGAGAATTCATTGTGTCCCCTTGCTTTTGATAGTCTCAGATAGAGTAAGTTACCCTGTATTTAGACAGCTCAGTCCTTGTGGGGATACCACAAGATGGCTAATTTGACAGTGTATATATTTATACAAATCTTTGAATTAGCCAACCAACAAACCAGTATTTTAGGAGTCCAGCTAGACATAAAGAAACATATTAAGAAAACAATTCTTACTCCATGATACACAGAATAATCCTAGTTAACACATTTTGCAGGGGGAGAGCCTCTATTTTCACTTCTTTCCTTGTTTTTTCCAGTTTTTCTAGGAAGTTTATGAATTTCTTAGAACCTATAAATTCACAGAATATATACCCCTATTCCCCTAATGTGCAAATATATACCTAGAATTGCATCCTCAATTTAAATATTACATTGTTTTGCATTGCAAATGAACTTTACTCCCATATTAGCTTATTCAGGGTTTACACAGGAGGATCTTTCTATGAAGGAAATTTTCATGGCGGAACAGACATTGCTATGAAGGGGGCACTGGATTTCCCAGCATTATTTAAAAAACAATCAGAAATTAAATAAAAAAAAAAAAACTATTTTTTCAACTGAATGTAAGGAGCAACATCAAAACTTAAAACAAGCAGGAATTATTATTTATATGATTGGGTTCATCCCCTAGTCAATACCATGTTCTTTACACTAAAGTTTTGTTTTTGTACTTTCATCAGAGCTATTTATTCTAATTAACAGCCTTTGTGATTAAGAGGTCATTCTTAAAGAATTGGAACAAAATTTGAATTGTAGCATAAAGAGCAAGTATTGACTAGAGGGCGAACCCCCTAATATACATAAAAAAAATATATGAACATAGAAGTTCATTACATAAGTTAATTCATAACTAAAAATTTAAAATTTTCAAGAAAGCCATTTAGCTAAAAAAAAAAGTAAAATTAATATGCAAATTTTGTTTTAATTATTCATGTACAGTGAGCCAAATTTAGAACCTGCATTAATTCAAAATGTTCAGAAATTAAATAAAAAAAAAGTTTTTTTTAACTGAAAGTAATGAGCAACATTAGAACTTAAAATGAACAGAAAGTTTGTCCATCCTTGTGTACAGTTACTCCTTGTTTGCCAGACTATAAAATCTGAAAACAACTTCAAAATATTCTAAAATCCTTGCTTAGTCTAACCCGTAAATTTCCATTGTGCCTTATTATTTAGCTAAGATGAATGTGAAAATGTCACTTGATGCCTTTTTAATGTTCTTTCATAATTGAATAATTGCTACTTTTACAAATTGTACTTGAGCCCTTAAAGGGGCCCTGAAGGTATTTTATGTGAATAATGAAAGAGCTTATAAAAAGCATCAAATTATGTATTCACTTTCATCCTAGCTAAATCATATGGCCTACTGCAAATTTACCATGAAGTTTACTCACCCCTCCCCCTTAATGTGCAAATATATACCCTGAATTGTCAACAGCAAAGTTTTGAATTGCAAAATTCAGCACTAATTTTGTCAACAGCATTTGAAAAACTTGAAATGGTAGGAAATTAGTTTATATTTGAGTTGCCTAATAAATGAGGTTTGAATTTTTATAAATAAGTATTTTTGAAATATATTACTCTTGAACAACCTGTTTGTAAACTAGTGATATGTTTTTAACCACTTTTCAATAACTTAACTTGTGTTGATAACTTCTTTGTGTGGTTACAAAAATGAAATGCCTTTAGGGCCCCTTTAAGTTTCAAGATGCAATTAGCTCCAGAAGCAATTATTGAATTATGAAAAAGCATCAAATGATGCTTTCCCTTTCCTCCTAGCTAAATTATAAGGGCTACTCCAAATTTACCACCTAGCCTATATCATTCCTCCAAGCTGTTCATCTTACTTTACACTGTGCCCTAATTTGTATATATATATATATATATATATATATATATATATATATATATATGGCCTGAAAAAGGCATAACAACTGTATAGTTTGGACTATATATATATGCATATTAGAGGGATGGGATAACATGAATTGTTATTAGAAAATATATAGGCTAGTAAGTATTTTAAAATTTTAAAGTTGTTTTCAGAATTTTGTAGGTTTTTTTTCTGAGGAGGAGTATTTGTAGGCTTAAACTAGGGCCAGCAGCTAATCACCAGTTCAACAGTTAAATTCCTATCACACCGTTTAGAAATTAGATTGTTTTATTATTGAATTTATATAAATTTTCTTTTATCTAAATAATATAAACTTTCTTTTATCTAAATATGAAAATGCTGATTAGCTTGAATATTCAAGCCATCAACAATGCTGGGTATTATAATTATCTTGATAGTCAATAGCAGAGCCTATTCTTGAAAAAAATGTGATGTTAGATTCAAACTTTGAGTCTATTATCCTGATAGTCAATAGTAGAGCCTGTTTTTAAACACACATGTAAAGTTTGAGTCTAATCTTAGACAATGCTGTCAAACATTTGACATAGGATCTTAAAGTTAAAACAAAGCACAGGCCTCCCACTGCGTTCATAATTATGAATAAAGTTTATATTATTGACCTAGGTTTGTAATGGTTCATGATTTAGAAAAAAGGTTCATAAAGTTCATGTTTTTCTTGCCATCAGCTGGAAAGCACTTGCAGTTGCCATCTTTTTCCTTATAAAGGACAAGTGAAGTACATGTGCAAGAGTTTTATTTAAAATGTTTCAAAGTGTAACACTGCATGTTTTGTGAAGATGTGGAGCTTCCTCCACATTGTTTTCTGAAACATGTTCAAATTTGATGGCTAACCATTGTTGTTTCAGCTGAGAGAAATGATGAGCAATAGGATGCTCTTGATGTCTATTTGCTGAAATTCATTCCTAAAAAAAGACCAGAATTGATGAAGTCCAGCAGATACCAAGAGATATGAGATACAGTAGATACAGATACCGTCAGCGAAGAGGTGATATGATAATGACCTACAAACTGCTCAAGTCTGACGACAAGGACCTCTTTCAGCCTGCCCAGTTGTCAAGAACCAGGGGTCATTCAGCGAAGCTTTTTCGGAAGTGTGCTAATACAAGGAAGAGGAACCATTTCTTCTCCAACCGCATCATAAGCCTCTGGAACGATCTGAGCGAAACGACAGTGAGTTCACCATCTGTTGACAGTTTCAAAGCCAATCTCGATAAGGAATGGGAAACCAAACTATGGCTCATGCAATGGGATGAAGCTGATGTCCCGCGGCCCTATCATCACTAACTGGCATACACTGGACTCGTCCATATCGCTAGCAAGTGCGATTTAAGGTAATTTAAGGTAATATCTAGATGTATCAAGAGGCCACAACCAAAGTATTAGTCCTCTTTGTCATATCTTTTGGAAAGCTGTTTGCTCAGTTCATAGATTTATTTCAACATGAAGAACCACCTATCCACATTCTATATGATGAAATGCATCAACTAGTAATGATGACCACCAGATGTTTTGTCAAGCAAAATGCTTTGACTGATATTCAGAAGGAAAAAAACTTGTTGAGCTCTCCCATTCAAGTAGGGATTTTCTTCCATCTAATAAAGTGGCATGCAGTGATGTTGTGGAAGAATGCCTGTCAAAGGTACAAAAAATTGATGCTCTGAACTTCAGGAGTAGTGCCAGAACTGCTTACCTGGCCACTTGCCATAATATTTAAGAGAAATCACTAGGTCAAAGTGCCCTTCAGCATTTCCAGTGCCTGTGGCCAGATGATTCAAATCTGGAGACAAGAACAAGTGACTTTGAGAAAATCATTGGATTTATGTCTTTCCATGTGAATACTGAAGCTGCCAGTGATAAATAGAACTCATATAATCTGGAACCAAGTTTTCCTAAAAACATGGCTTCATTGAGGATTGATATTTTATGGAACTTGGTTTTTAGTCTGAAAAATTATCAAGGACAGACAAAATATCCCTTTGTTTCAAAGATAGTAAAATCAGCTTTCTGCATTTTGCATGGAAATGCTGACATTGAGTGTGATTTTTCCTGGTCAGGATGGATCATGACCAAGGAAAAATCATTGATGAATATGAAAATGCTCAATGCTAAACTGATAGTCTCTGATGCTCTAAAGAAGTTTGAGAACAGGCCAAAGTTAGTCCCTTTTACCAGAGGACAGTTGAATTTGGGGCAAAATATGTTCCAAAGCTATAAACTGTACCTGGAAGCTGAGCAATCTAGATAGGCTGAAGAGGAATCCATTAGGAAAGAAGAAGAAGAGGGAAAAAGAGGATTTTATCTGAGAAGAAGATCATTGAACATCTGGAAAAAGATTTGATTGAGAAGAAGTCAATTGAAAAGGAGGAGACAAGTAGCAGAAAGGCTTCTTCAAGAAGCTAATGAGAAGCTGAAAAAAGCTATAGATGCCAAAAACTTTGCAGAAATAAGCCTTGCACAAAATGTGATTGAGGCTTTGAGCCAGAAGATGTGAATAGAACATAAGGAAGCCAGAGAGGTTGACCTGATACAGACCAGGGTAAACAAATGGAAGTTGTCCTCAATTTCATCATATTTTATCAAAAGGAACTAGTAGAGTGGAGTTATTTTGTAATGGCGTATTATGTACTGTTGTATTAAAAAACTCATGAAAAAAACAACAACAAAAAAACAAGAAGAATATGTGCATCAGTGATGAAAACACCAACTGCTGCTTTTGTCTCCACCGACATTTCTGAGGTACACATATCATAGATTTAGGTTCATAAAAAGCACAATCAAAAGTTCATAAAGTTCATATTTTTCATGTAAAATCTAGCAGGAGGCCTCAAAGCATCTAAATCACAGACATACTCAATCCTTGACATATTTAATCTAAGACAAGTGCTGTAAATCAGATTGATTTTTTATATAGGCTAGGTTCCATTTTGACAAATATTATCAATACCAAAAATTGCAGATTGGAGCAATCTAAGAATGTTTCCTTGTGAAGCTCCAGAGTTGATGTTTGAAGTTTTTTCATTGTTGTTTAGTCACCAGGTGCAGTTGGATGATCAGTAGCTTCCCAGTTTGAGTTCTCCCTTGATAACCACTCAGGATTCTATAACAATATTTTTAAAAAAATCAAATTTGAGATAAATTAGATAATAAACATTAACAGGCATTTTGAAATGAAGAACAATAAAGATAATTTTGCAATGTCTGTTTTGTTTCATCCAGTATTTCGTTGGCCTTATAAAATATCATTCTGGCTTTTCTTCCCTTTTGTAATGTCAAGAGATGTCTAATGTCAATGTTCTTTTGTTTTTTTTTTGTTTTTTTTAACCTTGCAAAGTCATTACTGAGGCCCACTCTAGTTTATCAAGAAAAATCAACTATGACAATTGATGCTTGGTCAGTTTCCAAAAAACTTATTTATTTAGTCAATATACATAGTAATTTTCACAAACTAGTCTTAAAAGCTGGCTTTACTTTATGTTTGATATATGTCAGTAGTATGTTTCTGCTGTTTAAGACATGATTATTTGTAGATAACACCCCTAAATAGATTTGCATAGAGACATAGTATTATTAGTATAATGCCTAATCAGTTAAATGAAATTAGAAGTGTGTGGATAGAAAATATGTATGTATAGAACTTTGAATGAACATAAAATGTATACATAGAACTTTCTATAAGATAGCCTACCTTTACAGACCAATAGTAATACAGGAAGATGTAGAAATCCCCCAACAAGAAATGCTCTCATCCAGATTCAATCAGGTGTAAAATTGAATTTCAATGCAAGGAAATGTAAAGTAATGTCAATTCATACCCCTCCCTGAAAATGTCAATGATTCACTTACAGTCAACTATTAATAATTTGAAACTCAATAGACCAGAGGAAAAGCTCAAATTACTGACAGTTCAAAATAACAGGAGTTTAAATAATCAAGAAGCAACAAGGAAGAATTTCAAATAAACAAGTGCTTTATTGAAAATACAAAACCCATTTATGTGCATACATACACATAAACACTTGTATTTAACTTTTTTTGCAAAGTAGTCTATGATATTTTTTTTCCTATGAAACAACTTCCATTTTATACTATCCAATTCATTTTCAATAGTAATTTGAGCTGTAAAGAAGTTATCACTTGTTTCTGTTCTGAGAGTATAGGAGTGTAAGGTGTTGATGGTGAATTCTGTTGCCTTGCTTAATGTGACTAGAGAATGTTGCTCTTCTTCTTTAACCTCATTGTCGTCTAGAATAATCAACAATTCAACATCATTAAAGGAAAGCTGCTTCATTATCTTAATTCACACTTTGGAGCAAAATTAAGGTCCATGCTGGATCTGCTCTGCTCTGTGTCAATGATGGTAATTCAGAATGTCACTGTGTTATGGGCCCAGTGATGTTGCATTAGTTGGCAGCTGATAGGAATGGACTGTTCCACTTGTATTTCCATGGCTTGTTGTTCTATTCTTTGTCATGTCTTGACTTGAAGGAGGCAAGTTGTGTCTTGAAGGTTGTTCCAGTTCTTGGAAATATGCTTGTTAAAAAAGTTTTGGCACATTCTGGTTTTCACTATTTGCTAGCTTCTGCAAGTCTCCTCTAGTGCTGTGTAGACCTGTATGTTTTGTGACGAGGGTGTTTTTTGGTTGACTATTATATTTGTAGGTCAGCATCATATCACATCTGTGACATACTAGCATTAGTAGTTTTAGGTGCTCCAGTTTCTTATCATGTGGCATATTTTGTAGACTTGTGATGCATTTGGTGGCATGTCTTTGAACACCTTTAATTATTCTGGTGTCATTCTTATAGGAGGGAGAGGTCAGACACATTGTAAAATCCAAGAATGACCTAACAATAGCCTTGTGAAGTCTCAGGAAGACTATACAGGAGTGGCTGGTGAGAGTGCATTTCAATAGGCCTAGACTTGAGTTAGCTTTCACTGCTTGTTGCCAATGCCCATGGAACTTCAGTTGCTCATCAACAAGTACTCCCAAGTCTTGTTCTTCATGACTGGTTTGTAGCTGAATATCAGACTGTGACTTCTGGTCATGCATGGTATACTGGTGGTGAGGATTGTTATTGCTGAAACTGAGGATGCTGCATTTATTGATGTTGAACTTAAGCAGCCATTCACTGGTCCACTTCTGGAGGTCTGATTGCATGCTTTGTTGAATGGCTGGTCCAAAAAGCTTGGAGTCATTGGCGTAAAGTGTGATGTTATTTCTACCTTCCTTTGTCATATCATTTATGTAAATGAGATAGAGGGTGGGGCTTAGGATGGTACCCTGAAGAGCTCCACTGACAACATCATATGGTTTGGAGAATACTTTATCACCGTTATTAGTGAAAAGCTGGACCTGCTGCTTTTGGTCTGTCAGGTAATTCATCACCCATTCTACAACATCAGTGTGGATGCCAACTGCTGATAATTTGTCCCTAAGGCGTCATTGGGGCATCTTGTCAAATCCTGCAGTGAGGTCAAGCAAAATAAGGTTAACAGGTACTCCCCTCTCCAGAAGGTCAGTGTGATGATATTGTATGTTTCAAGTAGGTTGGTCTCCACTAACTTTCCTGGAAAGAAGTCGTGCATGTCTGGTGACAGTGTACTGTTGGACAGAAGATGTGTCAGAATTTCAGCATTCACAATAGGTTTGCCCAAAGGAAATTATATTGGCAACTTTGCAGCAGCAGCAACAACAAAGAAATTTCGGAATCTGAGACATTGGAAATCTCAAGGGAATTAAACTTATGTATCACCAGTTGAAAAACACATAAACAGAATGAAACACCAAGATAAGCAACTATAATACAACACTAGGTTCTATTAATTAGGAAAATAACACACTAGATTTTGGAAAAATGTCTTTGACTCACAATTTGAGGCAATAATCCACAATTCAAATTTCACAATAGCACCTGGGTTTGTTGATCAACAATGGTAGTGACATTGTCCATGTGAACAAAATCATCTAAAGTAGACTCACCACAGTTTGGTAGAAGTCTGCGTCATGTCTCTAAAGAAATGAATTTTATTCATTCTTGCAACTCTGATGACCATCAGAATTTTCTGTTTCCTTAGCAAACCCGCAATTTTTGAAGCAGTCATGTAGGGTGGTAGGATTGACATTTTTCCAGGCCTTATCAATCACAATTGTGGAGGTCAAAATGGTTATTTTCACATTCTCATCTTTATTAGTGCTATCCAGCAAAAGCAAAACAAACTTTCTCCAGTGACTTACTTACTTGACTTAAGTCACGTCCATCCTCAAAGGTTGTTTTGGGGCCTCTTCCTTCACTATGCTATTGATGTGGTGTCTGTATGAGTATCTGTCTTCAGACAGGCATAGAAGCTGCAGCAAGTCTACAACTTCTCCCTGGTCCAGTGGTTGCAATGGTGTGTTGGGAGGAAAACAAGTTAATTTTATGTGGTATAATGGTGGGTTGTTATGCATGGTGCAGTTTTTCAGCAATAATAAACTTTTGTTTTTCTTCTTTTTATGTCATTCATTAAAGATCAACCATTCATTAAATATATTATTGTCATCCATGGTTATCTGGTAGAACAATAAGTTGCGGGAAGGGGTTTTACACCTTTAAAATATTGAGGTTGAGAGGATGTCCCTATTATTACTGGTTTTAACTTCTGAGATCTGTCCATGTTATAGAAAGAAAGAAAGTTACGCTATCCATGCTCAGTTTTCTATCATGACATTTTTTGTCATTGAATGTTAGGGTGTGGCCAGGAAGACATTTATGAAAAAACAAATCCAGTTTCATCAATGTTGAATATGTTCCATGGATTGTAGTCTTCCAAAAGGTGTTTTAGGTTATCTATCCATTCTAAACAAATGGAATTGTCTGATTTTGCACTCTCTGCAATTTTTTTCTTAAATGTAATGGTGAGCTGTTTTTTAAAATTTGAAAGCTGCTCATCACTTGCTGCAGATCTTTCAATAGCAAGATACTGCTTTTTCCTTCATCATGAATCCTCCAGCAAAAATGCAGTGCCTTCTACACTGATGGGACTTGAGCAAGCAATCTTTAAGATGTGGAAACATGCCTTGGTGTAACCTTTCTCTTCCTGTGTTTGAGCTGCCACTTTGGGTGAAATGAACTTTTTTTTTTTTTAATCAATGATGAAGCAAATGGTAAAATAGCAATGCTGGTATGTACTCTTTGTGGACTTCAAAAATGCATTTGATTAAGTTGATTTTCAAACATTGTGGAGAGTCTTATGGTTCTTTGGCATTCCTGAGAAGCTAGTCTGTCTAATAGTTGCCATTTACAAAGAGATAGAATATTGTGCTAAAACCCGATGGCAACATATGCTACTTTAAAATGATGACTGGTGTCAAGCAAGGATGTATCCTGGTACCTTCTTCTTTTTGTCCTAGTTTAGACTACATGTTTAGATAGATAAATAGACATGGAATCCAAATTGTAGGAAAGTTTCTCCAGGACATTGAATTTGCCAATGATGTAGAGCTAATTGAAGCCAATGAGCAAAAGCTTCAGGAATTCCTAAACAAGCTTGAAAAGAAAGCTGAACAGTCCAAACTACACAGCAATGCTCCAAATGCTAAACCTAAGTCAATTAGCAGTTCAGCCATGGGAATTCAACTAAGAGATAAAGACATTGAACAGGTGACAGAGTTCAGGTATTTAGGCAGCACAGTAACTTCCAGTGGCAACTCTGAAAGAGAATTATGCACCAGAATAGCCCTAGCCAATGCAGCAATTCAGAGACTTCTAACAGTCTGGAAATCCAGAGTATACCCTCAAAATCTGAAACTCAGACTGATCCAAATCAATGTTTTGTCTGTTCTGAGTTACTTTTGGAAACGCCTAAAGCCAACTGCATAACAGGAGGAATATATTACTGTTTTAAAAATATGTGTCTTCACTGGATCCTAAGGATCAGCTGGAGGGACCTTGTCAGCAACAAGATCACATGTGATCCAGACATTGCCTCTCTTGTGAGGCAACAAAGGTGATGTATTCTTTGTGTATCAGATAATAAAATTTGTGTAACGCTCCTCCACTGGCAAGTGGAAGGCACCTGTAACCAAGGAAGACCAAAGAACAGGAACTCTCTAGAATATACAAATGTGACAGAAGAGCCCTCCAGACAAGTCTCATCCCAGAGTGGGAGGACATCGACACGTCAGCCTACTTGAGGCAAGATTGAAGGCTACTCACTGATGCTCTATGTGCCTGTGGAGGATCTAAGGTCTAAGGTAAAATAGCAAACTGTTTTGATGGATCTTTTTTGTAGCTCTACTCTCAACTGCTTCAGTAGCAAGCCATTTTAGGGGCGGTGATGCAAAAACTACTCTTATTTTTTCTGTACCTGTTGAAATATTGCCAAAAATATTTTCCTGGGAAGCAAAGGTAAAAAAACTTTTAATTTTAGCACTCTTTATGGTATTCCATAAATTGCAAATGCAGATCAGGGTAGCGTTGTGGGAGCTACTACAAGGATCTGTTAATAATCATCATAAGAAAAATAAGTACACCCATCGGTGTAGTTAGCAAAAGAGTCGAATCATTGCCTTCAAAGGCTGGGATTTCTAATATATGTAATTGAACTTACTGAATGAATGAAAAATTGAATGATTTATTTAAACTCATAATAAAAAAAAAATATAGAAGAAGTACAACACAGACCAATATGCAAAAGAAAATTAGATACAAGAGTTTTGGGTCCAAAATGGGTGGCAAAACAGATATTTTGAAAATATAGTAAAAGCACAATCTTATTTGCTTAATGTCTGTGTATTACATATATATGTGTAGACCAATTACATAATATATGTATATGTATATTTACCCGTGCTGCAGCCATTTAAACATTTGCCTCTCAAATACTTGAACTATCTATCTTGGCTTGTCTCTTTCTACAATTAGCCATGTTTTGACGCAACCTACTGCAAGATATATATACATATATATATAAGTTATTATATATATATATATATATATAATAACTTATATTGGACGTGGAATTATTCCACGTCCAAGATGGGTATTATTCCATTGCATGGGTGGTCTAATGTATACATAGTTACACCAACGATTAGACTGCATACTAATTTGAAAACTCATTTTGCTACTCAAATAATTGTTTATTTTTTTGCAGCAACCAGAAGTCAAAATTAACAAGTGGGATGCCAGTGCTCTGAAAAACTCTTTGGATGACGCGGTTAAAGATGTAAGATTAAAAATATTTGTATACATTTTTAAAGTAGGTGTAGGCTGATAGGTTATAAAGTAGGTTATAGTTCATATGTTGCCAAAATTGTCAAATCCTAGAATTCCATCATTTTCTTCTTCTTCCTATTGAATTTCAGCAATTTTAAAACTTACCTACCAGACTGATATTAGTTTTGATTTGACCTGTGATTGAACTTTCCAACACTGATAAGCAAATAAATACTGATTAAAAGTTTTTTTATCCATCTATTTATTCATTGATTTAATCATTTTCAGTATTAGTAAAAGTATTATTGTATTCTTGATAAAAACAATTTTATCAAGCTTACGATAAGAAGAACATCAAAACAGTAACCTTAATTTATTCATATTTTTAGGTATATTATGAATACATTTTTTTTTCTCAAACTCTCTGCAATATATTCTTATATATGTATATACAGGGTCCCTGCCCCTTCCCTCCTTGGGATTGGTCAAAAATCGTTTCAGAGAAACCAAAAACGAAGAGACCTATAAAATGGGCCTCTTTCTTATTTTGACCCTTCCTTCCCCCATAAAAGAAGTATTCTAACCCCCCTCCATCTTAATGGACCTATGTGTCTTTGTATTCTGTAACTTAAAGACATCAACAATAAGGCCCCTACAGGTTCTACAAGACACTGTCTTTCCATGACGCATATTGGAACAGAATTCAGATAATAAAGTAAAAAAAAAATAGTTCTCAATGGAATAAGGTAGAGCTAGTAAGATGTTGATCATCACTTTCTTATTAGCCGGCCACCGGTCACCTACCACTAGAATGCTTGATTGTTTTTGTTTATTGTTACTTTTCTTGTTTCTTAGCATTTGTTTTTTATTCCAATTTGGGCTGATGCTAGGCGTGGACAGCAGGTGAAACTCTTGAGGCCACAAAAATGTGCTTTTTTTCAATTTAGGTAATGCCATGTCTGATTATTGCACAGTATAAATGGTCTGTATAATGTTTGTATCTTGTCTGGTTTGCCATTATGTTTTTGTTAAAAAACAATTGGCTTCATAAAAACAGTTTTTGCTCATACAAATATTGTGTAAAATTAATCGTTTTAAACTGATAACTTCAGATTTTACTTTAGACTGGGAAGGATATGAAGTGATTAGATTTTCAGCAGTTTTAACTGGGTACTGGTAAGAGGTTAACTAACGACATCTGTTTGGTTCGTACTAACAATTAGATGACAAAACTAAGATTTTACGTCAGGCCAGGAAGAACAAAAAGCAATTACATTTTCAGTAGTTTAAGGGGTACTGGTAAGTGATTATTAACGATATCTATTTTCGGTCTTAGTAATATTTAGATTGCAAAGCTAATATTTTCCTTTAGGCCAGGAAGAAAAAAAGCGATTACATTTTCAGTAGTTTAAGTGCTTGTTGGTAAGAGATTAACTAATCTATTTTAGATCTTACTAACAATTAGATGGCAAAAATAAGATTTAACGTTACGCCAGGAAGAACGTGAAGCGATTAAATTTTCAACTACTTCAGCAGGCACTGGTTAGTGATCAACTAATGCCATCTGTTTTGGGTTTTACTTACAATTAGATGGGAATATTAATTACATAGAAGTTATGCATATTCAAATATATGCGGTATTTTTTTCTAGGTAGATTGTTGGTCAAACTATCTTAATCTAAAGCCAAAACGATTCAGTTTTGGATCTTTTTACCGGTTTATTAGCTTAGATATTCTTTGTGCTAATTTTCATATGACTTGTTTAAATATCAATCTTAAATTATCAACACTGAAAAAAAAAAACGAAATTCCGAAAACACGACTTGGAATAGGATCACGGCTTTAACTCTTTCTCCAAATGGGTTTCACTTTCCTATGGCTGTGGCATAAGGGAAAAATTAATTTTATTATTTATTGTTTATATTATTTATTCTTATTCTTTATATATATGTATACTTTTTTTATCATAATTATATTATTATTATTTACTATATATAGGAAATATATACTTTTAAGGAAATAAATAATTTCCTTATTTACTTTCAGGTACTTATTGGCCAGTATAAGTATACTGAGAACTTCAACGTCATTGATGGAAGATTACTGATATGTACCATTGCAGTTGGACTGGCCGGCTTTGCTTTAGGATGGGATTATTTGTATCCATTCCCAAAATCTAGGTAAGTTAAATAATATGCATTACAAAATGGAGAAACAGGGAGTTTATATGTAAAAAATGCAGTGACTAACAAAATTATTGTTCTTTTTACTGTTTCAAAATTTAGCATCAACAACGGATAAATACAGCAGTCGGTAAATAAAAGGTAGTATTATTTAACCTCCCTTTATGACCCACCCTTAAAAAATGATATATTTGGCTTGGAAAAATGCATAACAAACATAAACTAAAGGAATATAAAGTACAATGTTCAAAAGAAAACAAAGAAAATAAAGAAAAATAGTAATTGAGAAACCAAACCAGGGTGGTTTTTAACCAGTAAAAAAAAGAAGAAAAAGGAAAAAAACAAAGCAAATATTTTGGCAAAGGCATCCGCTAAACGCTTCGGAGCTCTAATAAGAGAGCTTCAAATAAAAGATAAGTTATAATAAAAGAAAAATAAAAGATAATAAAAATAAAAAAGAAGTCGATATTCATTGGTGAATGTCTGAAATACCTTTTTTCTCCTTGGATTTAGTCAGCGTTGCCAGTCAACTTTTTTAGTTTCATGTAAGGTTTGATGATGATAGGTTGGGTTGGGTTAGCTTAGGTTTTTAACCCATTTTTGATATTGGTAACCAGATTTAATCTAACATAAACTGACAAAATCTAACCTAACTTTAATTTTTACCATCATAGGTTGCATGAGACTGAAATGGCTGACTCGTAAAGCTAATTGAATCCAACCAGAGAAAAGGGATTTTCGGACATTCACTGGTGAATGTCAACGTTAACCAAATTTTGGACATTCACGGTAACATTTATACAAAAGAAAAAAAGTTGCGTTTGAAGTAACATTTGTATAGCCAGTGTGGTCTGGAAACCCTAACTAATTGCAATACACTTTTTAATATAGAAGGATAGTAGAGTAATCTCTTTCTCTTTTCACTTTCTTTTTTCATTATTTCTGTTTTTCTGTTTCATCTTTTTTTTACTGTTGTCTTTTTTCCTTTTTCTCTCTTTATTACTGTTGACTCTTTTCCCTTTTTTTACTTTTTCTCTTTTTTTACTGTTGTTTTTTCCCTGTTTTTACTTTTTCTCTGAATTAAATAAAAAAAAGTTTCTTTGGATCAAAGTAATATTAATAACGTCATGCATTGTGATCACAAATATAGTTTTGTTTTAGGGTTTAATATTGTTTAATTTGTCTCAGCTGACGCCGCCGGTGACGTCAGTTTCTAAAAGAAACATAGCCAGTGTAGTGTGAGAACCATAATTAAGTTGCAGCACACTTTTTAAATTAGAAGGGTAGAACAGTAATCTTCCTTTTTACTTTTTATTCCTTTGTTGTTTTTTTATTGTTTTCTTTTCACTTCTTTTTTTCGTTCTGTTTTTTCTTTCCCTTTTAGTTTTATGGTTTAATATTGTTTCGTTTGTCTCAGCTTATGTCGCTGGTGAAATAAGTTTTGTGTTTTTTTGTCCTCTAGAAAAGACGGATAATTGTTCGTACATTCTTAGCCTTAAGTATTTTTGACTCTGTCTTTCCATGACGTAGAAATAACAGTAGAATTAGAAGAGGGCGGGAAACTTCCTTTTCTAAATGTTATTCTTTTAAAGAATTAAAATAGTCTGGATTTTAAAATTTATAGAAAACCAACTAAGAATAATAGATTTTTATATTTTTTTCTGTGGTCACGCTTGCCAAGTAAAAATTGTTTTGATCATAACTTTAACAGACCGCATTTTCAGTATTTGCTCTCCGAAAATTATTAAGAAGGAGTTGTCATTTCCAAGAAAAACTAATAAGTAACCATTATCCAAGCTAGTTCATTGACAAGACTTTTCCAAAAAGAAGAAAAAAGGTTCCTGAGATTTCTAAGGAAGTTTTGAGACTACTGAAGAGAAGGATGTTTTCTGTTCTCACCACATGTTCCAGGGCTGAGTGAAAAACTGAAAAGAATTCTACAAAGTAATGGTTTAAAGGTAGCTTAAAAGAGTAGTAATACTTTTGGTAGTTTTCTAAATTCTGGAAAGAATTGAACTTCATAGGAGCAGGAAAGTGGAGTTTAGACAAATCCCGTGCACTTGCGAAAACTCCTATGTTGGATGCACAGACTAGAATTTAAAAATTAGATTACTAGCACTAAAATATTCTTATTCATCAGCTTTAAGGCAAAATCCCAAACCTGAAGGTTTCACATTAGCTCTATTGGAACACATTTTTAAT
>JAQQPU010020340.1:5237-15598 GCA_029168905.1 Artemia sp. Kazakhstan ARC1039
TTATGGTACACTTTTAGACAACTTTGCATTCACCCATAGATAGATTCGTTTAAGCTGAGCTCAAATCTGCCTGTTGGTTTAAAGGTAGACTGTTTGAATTATTTATCACTTGGATTTATTTCTTTTTATAAATTTGTTTGTATCTGCTTGCATGACTAGAAACTATTTTGTCTGTTATGGTACACTTTTAGATAACTTTGCATTCACATCCAGCCGATATGGTTTGTAATAATAATATGGCGAGGAAAGGGGGTTGGTAGGGTAAACCTCTGTATTTAAGTGCCAATACAGCTTTTGGAAACCCAAAAAATTAAACATTATATAATCCAAGAATGGATTTGTGAAAGAAAATTAAAAAAACATGGCTTAAAATGGAATTTTTTTAACTGTATTCAGCCTGTTAATTTATTCAATGTATAATTGAAAGTATTTAAGGTATCAAACGTTGTTGTATAAAGTGCATTGAAGTATTGTTACTTTGTTAGGTGTTGCAAAAAAAAACAAAAAAAAACATGAACTGGCATATAACCTTCGCAATTGAAGACTTTGCCACTGAAAAAAGCAGAATTTATTTGTATCAAATCACCTTGGGGAGAGTTATGAGCACTTCAACCAGTATAAATAATCCAATAGCCACCGAACAAATTTTTTGCCTATCTTATAAAGTCGTGACCTTTGTTTCCTGGAATTAAATTTGCAAGCCTATTGGAACCAAGTAATTTAAGTTCAAGCTTTTATTTATTTATTTATTTTTTTAGCTCCTCCGTTTTTGCTTGGTGAATGTATCTGGGCTGCTGGAAGATTAGCCGATATTCTGCCAGAAGATTTAAAACATTGTGTTTTAAAGGCATCTGTTGAGGCATTACATCTTAACCAGCACCACGTAATGAAAGTATGCGGAATAAGGTAAATTCACCTATCTTTTTTCGTTGCTATTATTTTCACTGTTATGGTGCATCTGCTACAATATTTTTAGTATAATATAAGGTAATGGGTATTTGAAGAAAAAAAACAAAAAAAAAACCGCTGCGTAAACACAAATGCACAGGTAATATAATATCACAAAGAAAACGGATGAATTGATCACGTGGATGAAACACTACAATTAATCAATAAGCTTACGCTTCGTTTTAATAAACATATTTTCAACTTACCTTGCTATTCTAAAGATAAATTTTGGAGACACACTTTTTAAGATTTCTGGAAGTATAAACTCCAATTTCTGAAATATACCTCCCCTGATCATAGAAAGCCTCTAGTACCGACTCAAGCAATGCACCAAATCATCCGCCTCATCTTTGTAAAGTGGGTAAGTACGAGGTTTGATCAAAGAGTATCCGACCATAATGTTTTGTGCGAAGAAAATCCAAGGAGGCAGGATTTGATGCACGTATGGAGGCAGTTCCAACGGGCATGCTTGAATTTTCCCCTAGCTACGGAAGGTGTCAGTCGCACGGAGTGATACAGCCACTTTAAAGATAGCTGAACATCAGTTGGCTTTGAAGCACGTTCTGGTAAACCCTCAATAGCCTGGAATGAGATTGTTATTGACCAAATGCCCTGGTGATGTAGGATCGTCGAACCATGATCGGAGAACTTGTAGATGAGGTGATCTTTAATGTGGGTTCAGTTCATTCTATTTTAACTGCGGACTCGGGCCTCAAGAGAATCTCAGCAAAGTTCGTGCCAAAACTGCAACCCATTGAGTTAAAGCATCTCCTATTGTACAGAACATATTAGGCACTGTAAACTGTGAATCCAATTTCGTCAATACAGTAATCGCTGGCGAATAGACCTTGTTTTATTGGTACGACCTAGAAATCAAGCTGCAGTCTGGAGTAATGTCAAAGTCAGCCTTCTTTGACTCCAGGGGCGTTGATCATCACGAGTACGCTCCAAATGGCACATCCATCACCAAGAAATCCTACCAAGATGTTTTTCGCCTTTTTGAGGCTGTAAGACGCAAGCAGCTGGGCCTATCGGCAGCAGGCAATTGACTGTTCCTTCACGACACCAGCCCATGCTTCACATTTGAAACAAAGTTTCAGGACCAAATACAGCACATCTGTGCTTCTTCAGGCTCCCTACTCTCTTGCCTTGGCTTCATGTGACCTTTGGCATTACCCAATCTGAAAATGCCGATGAAAGAGACCAGATTTTAGTCCAAAGAAGACATGATGCACAGTTTGACGGACCAGCTGCACGCCATCTCAAAAGAGCAATTCCAGTGGGCTACTTGTCTTCTTTGTTGTCTTATACTTAGTGTATACTTGTCTTCTTTAAAACTTCTATTATTTGCAACCCTTTTAAATATTCCTCTAATTGGAAGGGAATTAGAGCTAAGCTGCATTGAATAAGTGAGAAATCTATCTGGTAAATTCAGCTTATGGTGAAAGTCTTGCCCATAAACTAACATCCCTGTAAAACTTTAACGTTCCTCTCTCCATTTCTGGATCAGTTGATTTTCTTCCACAATTTTTATCTTTCCCTTCATTCCAAACAGAAGAAAAGCCTTTTTTAAATCTAAAATGTGTTTTATTTTAAATGAACATGTTCATTTTTTCTTGCAAAAGCAATTCTTCATATGTATAACTTACTTACGTTTTCCAAAAATTGTGGTTGACTTTATTCTATACCTTTTAGGGGTAAATTCAAAGTTGTAGAAATTAGCACTTTTGTAACCTTATTCTCTCATCATGGGCAGCGCAATAGTGCCGCCTAAGTAAAGAGTGATGTGGGTACAATGTTGCAATTGTGCCACTTACACAGGATTGTAAGTTATGCCCTGAAGGCATATAAAGTTTTTATAGAAATGGTGGTCGTATAAACTTCAGAGGGGGCTCATTGGATTAGAAATCAGTATCTCTAGTGCCCTCTTTAGGATTCAAAATTATTGGAGGGCAACTAGCCCCCTCCCTCTTACGGTATTTTTTCTACAAATGCGTCCGAGGAAAATTTTGAGATAGTCATTTGTTCCAAAACTGTCAAAAGATCACATAACAAGGGTTTTGGGTTTGACACAACCCTTCAGAGTCTGGTGGCAAGGATTGAAGTATGCCTCAGGGCCATAAAAGCTTTTAATGAAAAGGGTGGTTGTGTGAACTTTAGAGGGGACTCATTTGATTGGAAATTTAATGTTCTATTTCCCTTTTAATAGTCAAAATTGATGAAGGGCAACTAGCCCACCCCACAGGCATCCTCTTTTCCCCAAACGCATCCGATCAAAATTGTGACATAGCCATTTTGTTCACAATACTCCAAAGAGCATATCACAAAGCCCTTCAGGTGGACACAACCATCCAGAGCCTAGGAACAAGGGTTGTAAGTTATGCCGTGGGCCCGTAAGGTTTTTATGGAACAGATGGTCGTATAAACTCACTTTACTGACAAAAATACAAATGAATATGCATTGTCAGTTTAATATACATATACTGATATTTAGTAATTAAAAAGGTTAATATTATTTGATTTATTAAAGTTATAAAAGTAAAAACACTTATATTTTTTTTAGGAAAGTGCAAATTATGTTCTGGCCTTGGGAAGGCATAGGGGTTTCGAGCCCAACTTATGTTAATCTCTGTTCGTTTTGGGTTTCATTTATTTATCGATGCTGATTTATGATAGTTTCACGCTTGGTAGATTATTTGATTTTATTTTTTCTCATTTTTTGCTTAATGGAGTTCTTTACTTTTCTTTAAAAAAATTATTTTGTGGAAGAAGTTTTTTTAATTAATATCTGATAAAAGTGTAAACAAGGTGAGGCGTACTTTTACTTTCGAACAATTTTATTCCTAATGTTGTAAAATAAGTTAAAACCGTCTTTATTTATAAATTCTACTTTTTAAAGCCTTTTTTTTAACCTTTTGCAATTCCTACCGGAAATTTAAGGTTCATCTATTTGTCAAAACAATTTTATTAATTTAAATAGAATCCAAGGTGTCTACTCGCATCATTTGATGGTTTTACTAATAATAATCACCAATAAAAATTATTCGAATGTAAAAATACACCTCGTAGCTAAGAAATTTCATACATGGCAAAAATCGCGTTACCAATGTTGGAAGTAGTCCCGACTTTTTTCTCAAAGTTCCTCTTGAGGTTAAAGTTGAATTAACTCTGAAGTTTTCTCTATTGCTAAAAGAATGAGATAGTTTGCCCATTTTTGTTGTTATGATTATTTTACTGTTATTTTGTTATTATTAATATTGTCATCTCTTTCTATCCTTCCTTTTTCTGCTTTCCAAAATGTGGTTAAATTCTCTCTATTTTAGATTTCTCAGTTTACATCATTTCCAGCTGTAAATAAGTAAATAAAGTAAAAGTAAATAAGTAAATAATGTAAAAGTAAATAAACTGTAGATAATAAAATACGATTATAAATAATAAAAGATGACAACTGGCTGAAGTACTTCATCATACTGTTAATGGTCACTAAGTCCTAAGCCTCTTAGCTTTATTTTAAGGCGTCTCGAAGCCTTTTATATGCCTGTCCATCTAGTTTTTATCTTTAAGATAAAAATTCTTTCCTCCAAAGGCTTGACTTGGGCTTTATTTAGGAATTTATTGTGACACAGAAATATTCTCTCAATAACTTTTAGTCTCTATAATAACTTGTAGTCTCTTTAAAATTTCAGTAAACCTAACAATAGAGAAGCAGAATAGTCACATATCAAACAAAGTCAAAATAGCATTATAGTGAACTATAATTGAGACTAAAGCATTGAGGTGCTAGATATGCATTATAATTGGAACTCTCTCCTTGCCAGGTTAAACTCGTGTGCATTTTGATGTGTACACAGAGCCGAATTTCAAGATAGCACGATTTTCGTCGTAATTTCTTTATCTTTCAAATAATTCATAGGATTTTATTGTAATATCTTTTTATTGTAATATCTATCTATTTCAGGACAATATATGACTTATGTCGACACCTTGAAGATAGAAAACAAACAGCCGAAATATTGTCATATCTACCAACATTAATGGACTCTTTAGTTGGTATAGCTAACCAGTATCCCGAAGGGGAATTTCTCCCTCTGATCATAGAAGTATTTCCAAGATTGATGGCCCTCGATCAAGCATTCACTGCAGCAAGCGCTCCAAAGTTTCTACCTTTTCTTCGAGATGTATTTGCCGCGAAAGCCAAAGGTTATGAAAACGGTTACGTTTACCACAGATCAGGTTTGGATCTTAAAAACGTGCAGTTTAGAAATGGGGTTTTACTATCTATTAGATTTTGTTGATACTTGACACCCCATTCTGGTAGATATCGTGATTACAAAAATTCAGGCCATTGTAGGATTGGTTTTGAAAAATAGTTCAAGAAAGACACCAGCTCATAGTTCTTGCAAGGTTCGGTTGAGATCTAACAGGTCCCTCTGTTAGATGTCCTGATGACGAATATTTAGGTAACCTCTATGCTCTCTCCTCCTCAAAGGTTGGATCAAGTCTAGAATCCCAAAAGGCATAAGGAGAACACTAGCTCTTACTCAATAGAAATGTTAGTGGAGATCTGACCACCCCTTCTCGTAGACGATCTGATAACAAACATGTATGAAGCATATCCATCTTTCAAAATTTGTTTTTGGGGACCTTTTAGACTTTTAACTTTGCTAATACGTCTCTCGGTCAACATCAGATAAATTAGTCCTGGTCACTGTTCTAGTAGACGTCCTAATAGCAAATATCTAGGGGGCTCCTTTCCTTGCAGAGGGGAGATTGTGTTCAGACCAAAAAAAGCAACTAGGACACAATCTCTTAATTCTCGAGGATTTTTTTTCCGAAATTGGACAATCCTTCTTGTAAATACACTGATAGCAAGATTGTGGTTAGTCTCCTGTCCTTCCGAACCCATGATTCACATTGAAAATTGTAAAAGTTCAATCAAAATCGAAAATATGAAAAATCTCCCAAAATAGGATGACAGGATTTCGTCATCGACTTTCACGTAATTACTTAATGAAGACTACAAGAAGTGAATAATATCTGTCTTAAGCCACCGAGGGCATAATCCTCTATTCATTACAACCAGGACATGACCCCTAAGGTGTTGAGCTCCAAAGCTAGGACAATTTCACCTAGTCTTATTTTTGCTTCATAGTGAGGATTTCTTTTCTTCTTCTTGAGGCCTATAAAGAACCAGAGGCTGTTCTAGGGGAGGGACAGAGGGGACACTAATAATCTTGATATAAATGTTAATTTTGTTAAAATTTGACCTGAAATTTTTGTGGAAGACAGTGGGCACTACTCGAGGTTTTTGCCCCGGGCGCAAGAGAGGCCAGAACCGCCACTGGTAAGAATTTTGTATTTTTAGGAGGAATTCTTCTATTCTGTTTCATGATACCCAAATTAAAAATAAAAAGTTTCAATTTCTATATTTTACCATTTCTAAGCTACGTTAATTTCCAATAGGGGAAGGATCATTCACACTGATTTTGAGGTACTTCTTCAAACTCGTCTGTGGTAATTTTTATGAATGCTATGTTTTAAGTTACATGTTTTCTGGGAAGTACATTTTAACCAGAAGAGGTTTTGGAAATCTTCTTTTCAAAGTTATGATTGTTTAGACTTAGAAAATTAGCTTAGAAACCATTTAAAACTGTTAAAAAAGCTCAATATCACTAGAAGTTTGAAATGCTTAAAACTTTTTGTTGGAGTATTTTTCAATTAAAAAACAAGTTTTGTGTTTCATGCAGGATTAACATTTTGTGGGAGTTAACCGTTTAAAATTTTAAATTTGCATGATAGACTTTGCAGTAGAAGTAGGTGTTTTCCACCTCACTCGAAAAAATTAATAAAAAGAAACAGAAATAATTAAAAAACTAACAATAAATATTCCTCTCAATCACGAAAATATGAAAAATAAAACATTTGATCATCTCTTCTTTCTATTTGGTCTCATGCTCCAGTTTTTTAATGCCGTAATTTTTAATTTCTCGGCATGCGTTATCGGCTCTTCTATCCTTGTAAAATAAGAGCCATGGACATCAATTTTCCTTTCTTAAAAATAATTCCCCTCCTCTTATCTCGCTCCCTGAAATATTTGCAATAGGGATGTTTGATACCATAATCTGTCTTGCCGCGTCTTCAATACACAAGAGAATCTTTTTCTTTTAGAAACAACTGCTTCATAATAAAAAGTATAAAACTCGATAAATATTTCAGTTTTCACATCTTTTGTAAAACATACCACCTTTTTCCACCATTGGAGTTGATTTGTCTTTTGCACTTGCATGATATATAAATTAGCTTCAGATTAGTTTTAAAGGGAATTTTTAAAGCTTTATTTTGAAGATCAGAACTAGTTGTGGAAGATATTAGCAAAGTCTACATTTATAAATAACGTAAATGATTAAACAAAAAATAAAGTATAGAGTGATATTAGAACTTAAAACGAACAGAAATTATTCCCTAAATGAAAGGGCTCTTCATTTCGACGGGGCAAAAACAGAAAAAAAAATTGTTTTTAGTTCTCCCAATAATTCTTTTTCCTTTAGCAAGAACTCTATTGTAGGTGTTTTCCATTTTACCTGACGGGGATTTGTAAGTTAAAGTTTAACCTGACCTATGAATAAGACTTGAAATATAAATTCAGGCAAGATCATTTAGTGAAGATTTATATTCTGCCTTTATCAGATATGGATTCAAGCTCTTGGAGGGAGGGGGATTTTGATTAAATTTTTGTTCTTCATTTTCCTCAATAGATCAGGTCAATTAAATTTTGAAAGGGATTTTACGAAGATATTGAAGTAGAAGTATCATTATTTGCATTTGATTTTTAGTAAATTAAGTTTGTTTTTTCTTTGAATTGCTTGGAAACAAGTTACGAACTGACAAGAACGGTAGGTGAGACGTGCTGGACACCGTCTTTTTGTGAAACTTTGCTTCACCGAGCAAAGCTCGGTCCCCTGGTATTAAAACTTAAGACGAGAAGAGATAAGTTTCTGTAATGATTAGAACTTAAAACGGTGCATGAATAACGATTAACAAGTCAACCTTTGTTTCCTTTATATATTTTTATCAATATACCTTGGGATTGTATATTCTTATATAAGTTTTTTTTTACAGAAGTGGGATTTTTTTCCGGTTTCCTTCAATTTTTGTCGTTTGCGGAATCCCATGGCATTTATTATATGGAACCCAGAATTATGATACTTTTTTTTAGCTTATATGCTTGCCAGGGTCGCCAATTGGAGGGGAAAATTTCACCCCTAGAGTTTGAAAAATACTTTCATCTTTGTATCTTCGGAGAAAAAGCTAAATCTAGAAAAATAAGAAATTTTTTTCTTGTTTGAATCAGGGTATGGGGGATATACATTTCCACGGCAAGGGGGGGGGGGGCCAATTCGCCGGACACCGTTCATATGTTTAAAATTAACTTCATCAAGGTAAGCTTGGTCCCCTGGTATTGGTGAAAATGATATTGGAAACTGTACCCAAACCAGTGAGAGATTCAAATTACTGTTTGAAGCCACCATTTCTCTTGGTTAAAGTTACGCCTATGTCGTTAATTATGTTGTAACCAAGTATAATTCAATGCTCAAAATGGATACGCCTGGACCGGATCCGAAAAATATAACCTTTTTTTTGCTTTTTAGATTGGATTATAATTGAGAGGTTCAAATTACCACTTGAGACCCCCATTTCTCTTGGTTAAAGTTACGCCTATTTCGTTAAGTACGTTGTAATCAAGTATAATTCAATGCTCAAAATGGATACGCCTGGACTGGATCGGAAAAATATAATCTTTTTTTGCTTTTTAGATCAGATTATAATTGACACCATTGAAGAGATAATTGAAAAGCTGGTGAAAATACCCGAGGTTCTAGCTAATATACAGATAATTCTGGTTCCTGCCTTAGTTCAACTACTTCAAGTTCGATCAAGTAAAAGTGGAAATTTAAAAGGTACGTGAATAACTTTTTTGTTTCTCTTTCTTCTTCTTTTTTCCAAAATATATTAAAAGAAACTTGTTATAATATCAATTCGGTAATAAATATAATTAGTTTTTTTTTCGGTACTGTTCCGCTTAATGGTACACATTAAAGAAGTCAACTTTGGTTAATGCTAGTCAAAAAAAATATAATAGGATGTATATATAATAGTTTAGAAACACTCCCCCCCCCCTTAAACCCCAGGAAACAACAGTTTAAATATTGTAAATTCAATGAGAAACCACGCTCTTCGATCAATTTAGATAACAATTACCCGCTTTACGGGTCTCCATCACTGCATTCATTCGACTGTCTATAGCCTCTGTGCACCATTAAGCACAACCGTACCGTTTTTTCTCCTCTTTTTCTAAAATTGAATCATGCATATTCAATTTTTTTATTAAATCTTTTGTTAAAATTGTCATAAAAAGGTTTTTCAATTCATTTTTTGCTGAAAATCAAGGAAAATCGTTGGTGGTTCCAAATATATGATGTTTTGATAAGGGACTAAAAGTAAAAATATTCATGTGGTAGAGAAGCTTAACTACAGATTTATATGCTTTAAATTCTTTCAAATATTGTAGTAACTATAAGCTGGAAAATGTTGTTGAAAAGAGTAAAATTGTGATTATTTCTTCTCTTATTTTCGAGAAGGGGGGAGGGGATACGAGTAGTGGTGTATATAGAGGGGGCCCACGGGACTTGGACGCCCAAAAGTCTCAAAGGTACTTTTCTTAAGAGTTGAATGTTTTGTTCTCAGCAGTCCCCTTGATTTTTGTTGCATACTTTGATAGTATATTGGAAGTGTTGCACTGCAAAAATTCCTCTCTATCTGTCTAGGTCTAGGTCTAGATTCTATACTTTTAAGGTATCTCTCAGGACCTTAGCCGAGAATTATCATCCTTTCCGTCATTCCATCCCTTTGCTCGAGTCTCTGACAAGTCTTATTTCATATGTATTGTGGTTACGTTTGATCAGATTGGTTCGAAAACCAAAGGCTGGACTCGTATTAGGTTTAATTTGAGTTAATATGAGTCAAGCCTTTGGTTTTTGAAGTCTAAAAAATTAAAACAATGAATTTGCCATAGTAAAATAGGAATAAATATCCCAAACTTCAGAATAGAATATACCACTGTTCAACAGACAGTACAGAGGGAGTCAAACAAGGGGTGCGCCACCCCCCTCCAAATTTTTTGGCATTCGGTAATATCTTCGCCGAAGGCAAAAATTTTGCAAAATCGGCCGAAATTTAGCAAAATTCTTGATTTCTGCGGAAAATTTGGCAACGAACTTATTTGCATTCTTATTTCATATTTATTGTGGTTGCTTTTAATCAGATTAAATAAAAAAAAAACAAGTTTTTTAAACTGAAAGTAAGGAGCGACATTAAAACTTAAAACGAACAGAAATTATTCCGTATATGAAAGG
>JAQQPU010020341.1:0-15597 GCA_029168905.1 Artemia sp. Kazakhstan ARC1039
AAAAAAAATCCTGGATATGGCTCTGTATATACATATTAATAATTTTTTTTTTTCGTAAGAAATTCTAGCTTACCTTGTAAGTACTCGCTACGCTTTGCACTCTTTAATTCTGTATCAATATATATATTTATGAATACTGCTCTAATCAAATTCTATGTAGATTTGCACATAATGAAAAGAATTAGTGTTTGGTGTCTCGCTGTGGAGGAAAATGTAGAAAAACTACCTCGGCATTAAACAGATGAATTAAGCTTCTCTCTAAGGGCAATGACGAGAGAGTATCAGGATGGGAATCCCCACCCGGGAATAAGAAAAATACATAAACAATACGCAATTTTTGATGTGATAATCAAATTCCTTTAAAAGAAAACATTTTGTACATTTGGTCTTTTCCCAAAAAGAATGGAGGCTAGGGGAGGTCAGGGTTAACCGACAGTCAGTTAAGTGGATCTGGACAGTCAAGTATGATCCCCTAGTGGCTTAGCAAAAATTCTAAGAAAATCAAGACAGTCGCACCATCTATTATCCTATTATCATGCTAGTTTGGATATGGATAAGCGCCTTATTTTTATCCTTCTTTGCAAAATGTGCTTTTAAACATAAGGATTTTGTCAAGGGTCTCTGTTTGAAATTTAATAGAGTTGCCTAGGCTGCTGGATTTGCAATGAGGCTTTTTTTTCAGGGAAAAGCTCACACAGGAATTTTGAGGCAGACGGCTGGGCGCAATCTATTAAAAAAAAATTCAAATTACTGAAATGTCGCAAGAGGGCAATTGACCTTAGCAAGCAGAGGTCAACTCCTGGACATGATGACGTATATATAAAGTGGATTAAACAAGCTCCAAAGATATCTAAATTTGCCATGGAATTTTATCCATCGTAAAATTCCAAGATCATGGAAAATAGCCATTGTTAACCCCATCCTTAAGACTAACCAGCCGTCAAACAATATTAAATCCTACAGACCAATTTCAGTGCTAACAACACTAGATAAAATACTGGAGCGAATGATTTTAACCACGGTTGAATGGTTTATAGAAATAAACAGCCTCTATCCCCTTGAACAAACAGGATTCCGAAAGGGACACTGCTCACAGGAGAATATTACTTGCCTAGAACTTGATATTTTAACTTCCTTCAATCAAGGATATTCAACCATTGCAATACTTTTTGATTGGATTGATGCTTCTGGTAGTGTCATTCCCCAGAAATTACTGGAGGTACTATCAAACCTTGACTTTCCTTTTGGGGCCCTTATTGATGATTTTCTTAACAACAGAAGATTTGCTGTGCAGATTGGTACTTCCAGGAACCATGAATACCTATTAAAGAAGATTTACCCCAAGTAGCAATCTTTAGTCCCCTTTTGTTTAATATTTATATATCTGAGTTCCAATTCCACCACGCATTACTTGGTCTTCATGCAGATGACCTAGTAATATGAAAGTCAGGCAGAAAAGTCCTTGAATTAGTCCGTGATCTTAAACAAGACATCAACATAATCTCTTGCTTCGCAGAAGCATTAAGTCTGTCTATCTCCACTTCTAAAACCGAAGCAATCCTATTTACTAGGCAAAAACATGCATCCATACCAAATATTGCTTTGAATAGTTACCCCCTAAATTACGAATCTTCAGTGAAATTATTGGGAATTGTTTTTGATTCCAAATTAAGATGGTAGGATCACATCAAAACACTCAGGAGTAACATTATCCAGAAACTGGCTCTCCTAAAACGGCTTACTAATTCCAATTGGGGCTCATCACCTAAAACAATTATTGATTTTTATAAAGTTTAGATTAGAGCAAAGATGGAATATGGCATCCAGTTTTTTTTTGCTAATAGTTCCTCACGTATGTTTAACACGCTGGAGTCACTACAAAATTCTGCAGTCCGTATTGCTATGGGACTTCATAAGCATACGCCAATTCTTAAAATGAGAAAACCATCAGGGATCATCCCTCTACATGAGCGAGCATTGTTTCAAGAAGACGGTATTTACCAGAGTACAAGGAAATGGTAATCAAAAATTTGTATGTAAGAAAACATTTAATAAGTCACCCCCTATGAGTTCTGTAAATTCTTCTTGGAATCTCTATCTAAAGGAGTTTCCAGAGTGGTCTTCTCTGGTAATGGACTCTTTTCCCTTTATTATTTCCCCACCATGGGAGATGGCCCATGCTGAGTGGCTTACGGGCATGCTACCAAAAAATAAATCATACTATTCAGCCCAAGATGTTTATATAATCTTTGAAAATTGCGTGAATTCCCGTTCTCCCAATTATATACATGCCTACACGGGCGGTTCTGTTAAAGATTCAAAAGCTGGGGCAGCTGCCTGTATCCCGGACCTAAACTTCAATTCTGTCTGTCAGATTCTCTTTCTTCAATCCATCTTCTTAACCAAATAAATTATCATGCTGACGACCTTGACGTGAAAAGGATACGCCAAAAAATCAGTTATCTATTTTCAACTGGATATTTCAAAGCATTTCTTCATATTCCAAGCCATAAAGAAATCAAATATAATGAAATGGCGGACAATTTTGTAAATAAGGCAACAGATATCCCTCCCCCAAGAAATTTAAGGACGTTCAATTTTAGAGAGGTCGTTAGAGCCCGAACAAAAATTGCTTACCAACGTTTTGTGCATCCTCCTTTCAAATCTAAGGACTTTAATATGCTCTACTATAAACTAAAAGCTGGAACTATTTTTATTTAATGCTGATCTGTTTAAATGGGGAATCCACCACACACCCCTATGCAGAAATTGCCATCAGACTTCGGAAAATGCACAACATATTCTTTTTGAATGCAACCCAAGTGATCAAGATTCGAGGAGACTGAGAAATTACTGTCATCAATTGAATATCCCCATATCGTTTGGTGCTCTTATTAATTGCTCTCTTTCACATGATTTGGAAGCCACAATCTATAGATTAATGATTATGATCCTAAAAAGACGCCATTATTACTAGCAGCATGCTGATTGCAATCAACTAGCAGATATTCTTTGAAATATGGCTAGAATAATTATAACCAGTGAATAGTTTCCTGGAATTTCATACCTCCAACTGAATCCACAGATCTCGCAAAGCTATGCAGAAGAGGGACTCATGGGGTTGGGCCGAACATGCCAATTGGGATTGGTGCAGTCAATTTTTTGTCTTTCTTAACTTACCCCGTCTCTAAACTGGTGGTATTTAGGATATAAACAATTATGAATCCTTGACAAACCACAGCCGTTCCTGAGATATCACAGATACGCCCTTTCCACTTTTTTTAACTTCATACCTTTAGCTGTTTCTGAGATATTGCAGATATACCCTTTTGCCAACCTGGTTGCGCGTAATGTCTTTTGATTTAGCTTAACATGCCCAGAAATTTCGGGTAACGTATCTTTTGCATATGTATAACAGCACCCGCAATATTCCCTGAAAGTTTCAATTTACTACCCTGTTTTTGAAAGCCTAATCTTGGAATATTGCGGGATTAATCGGGATTAAATAAGTGTCTTGGGATTTAATTCAAGGTCCTCCTCAGAACATTCTTTGGAATTTTCAACCTTTGAGCCGTAGCTGTTCCTGAGACAATGCACGTTCCTGGGATATTATAGGCACGCCATTTTGATTACATCGGATATGTCTAGCGTCTTTTGGTTTTATTCAACGGCCTTTTCAACAATCCCTGAAGGTTTCAACTTGATACCCTTAGCCATTTCTGAGACATCACAGATACACCATTTTAACAACTAAGAAGAACATAGTGTCTTTTGCTTATGTGCGACATCCCCCTCAATATTTAATGAAAGTTTCAACTTTATACGGTTTGCTATTCCCGAAATATTACGGATAGACCCTTTTGTCAACTTGGTTCTGGGTAATATCTTTAGATTTAGTTCAACATCCCCCCTCAACATTCCTTGGGAGTTTCAGCAGTGACACTACATAAAATATCAAAAGTTCTTTGAAATAAATAACCAATATATTTTATTCTTAATTGAGGTTATATAAGTAAACATTTTACATAAGAATAGACGAAATTAAAATTTCGACAGAGCGGCTACTGACACTGAAAAGGTGGTAATTTGTCCACAGCATAAATTTTACAGCAGAGCGGAAAAACCAGAAATTCACTTGAGTTTTTTTTTCTTTTTACGAGTATTGCTAAGCACTTGCTTTTAAAGCGAAGATTTGTCTAGGGATCCAAGATGTGGCACAAATCTTAATTATCAAAAGCTACAATTTGTGACCATTTCTGTGAAACCAATAGAGGACGTAACGATATTATGGGAAATTGTAACTTCTGAAAATTTAATCCAACTGAAATGGAAAAAACTGACCAAACTAATAATAAAAACTTGCTTTGTTTGAGAGAAGAGCGTATAAATCTTTCTCCTCTCTAAAACATGTCGCATCCTACTTTTAAATACGTCGCCGCATAATAGTCGACATAATTTACTAATTTGACACTTTTTTTAGCGTGTTCTTTTTAATATTGTCAACTTTAGCAAGAGTCAGACATTATTCAGAGATGGGTTAACTCCTCTTGTAAAGTCTACAAGCAGACCAGAATGGTAAGTTCATTCTTCTTTATTAGTATTCATTACTTTGCCATTCCCTGTATTTCTCATAACAACTAGATGATACTAGATTACAATAAGTTAGAAAACTATCCCGTATAACAATAAAGTAGAATGCAGTATCAACTGTTGAAGTTATAAGTTTTAATAGTTTGCTTCCATCTCCAGTTAAAAAAGTTTGACATAAAGTCTTTTTCTTTTCAATTTTTGGATCTTTGTCAACAATTGGTCAACAATTATCTACATGAAAATACTCTTTAGAACTTTCAGTTGTTCAATACTGTTTTTAATATTTCGCTTTTTTTCTCCAATTGAATCTTGTGTATCTCTTTGCACTGACTTGTTTTGTAGAATGCCTAAGTAGGAGTAACGCTAAGTTTTCATTTATTTTTAAGAAATGAGAAAAAATTAAGAGGCCGCTAATAGAATTTTACCATCAAAAATTTTTGAATATTGCTGTATGGATATTTGAACAGAGATATTTCTACAGTGCTTGCTGTTTGGAATAAATATAGCCTGTCCAGTGGTCAATATATGCTTCAATGATGTTCAAACGCCAAGAGCAAAAAATGAGAATGATGAATATCTAAGTGAGCCAAGATACGTTGTAAGAAAGTTCTCCTGTTGGACACAACTCGTTACTTTATTTTGAATAGGCACATATTACTTCTAACGAAACCCAAGTTTTACAATAACCGTACCGGGATAACGTAGAAAGCTAATGCATCCCTTTTTGTGGCTTACTGGAAATAGGTAAGAGACTGAAGTCACAATACATGATCTGTCTTGGCAATTTTTATTCTGTGTGATTCTGGAAAAAATTTGATCCCCGAAAAGTAACAAAACGCCCTGGCTCTAAATATAAATCGTCTTTCCCATTCCGTATAATAGCACGGTGGAAATTTCAGTAGAGGTATTTATCCGCCGTTATTATATCCTCAAGCCAGTTAAATCAGCTTTAGGAGTATTCCTCTTAGCGCAAATAACTAAAAAACTAAAAAGAAATATTCAAAATTTAAATAACAACAGACTCTAGACTAAACCTCATCCACTCTTTTAACAGGGTTCGCGTTTTACCTAGTCAGGTATTTTACCGACGAAGTCCTGAACATGACAATGGATTCGTTTTGAGCATGGCATTTGCATTCGATCGTGAGGAAGATGTCTATCAATTTGCTCTGTCCTTTCCGTACACTTATTCAAGATTGCAAAGCTACCTAGACCTACTCGAAGCAAAGAGGTTTCTGTTTTTCAAACGAGAAATTTTGACTTTGACTCTGGTAAGAACTATCCATGTCCTCGTTGTAGGTTGAAATTAAGGCTGTTATTTGTTTGGGGCTAGAGGATAACAAGTCGATATACACTTCAAAATAAAAATAAAGGGAAAATGTGGGCCAAAGAAATATAAAAAGTTGTGAGCCTTAAGCACCCTCTTCTTGTGAAAAACATAAAATTTTGTTTGATTAGAACGGTTTCTCATCTTTTCTTTTATATATTGTACACATATTTTTGTATCTCATACAATTTTTTAATTATTGTGATTGAGCATTTTTTGCATTTCTTTTCTGTTGGAAAACTTTGGAATTTTATTTTGAACAAAAAAAAAAAATCTTCCCAATTTAAAATTTTTATTAGGTTTTCTCTTATTCTATCACAATACAAGAGACTCCTACTGTGAAAAATGTCCGATTAGGACACCTTTAAAGAGTAATCTTAGTCAAGCTATGATGGTAAAAGTTAAAGTTAGGTTAGATTATGTCAGTTTAGAATAAATTAAATTTGGTTATAATTATCAGAAATGAGTTAAAAACCTAAGCTGAGCTAACCTTGCCCAATCTTACCTGACCAAACCAAACCTAATCTAACCCAACCTGTCATCATTAAACCTTGTATTAAACTGAAAAATTTGACTAGCAACGCTGACTAAACCAAAGGAGAAAAAAAGGTATTTCGGACATTCATCGATGAATGTCGACATTCACGAATTTCGGACAGTCACGGTAACAACCACAATTAAGGCGCTCACAACTCAGATCAAGCTTATTTCTTTGGTGATAATGATCTGTACCTGCTATATTTAATAATCCTCTTCTTTACAGAGAAGTAGGTAGTTTAGACCGCGTTTGAAATCGGACGAAGATTTTAACATGTATGATTTTAAAACTAAAGATGGGCAAGTTGCCGCGCTGACTCCTTAACCCAGGGGTGGCCAACCCAAATTATCTTGCGGGCCACTTTGGAAATGCATCATAGCTCCGTGGGCTCCATATAAAATTATGTATATCAATATTAGATTTTGACCTATTATAGATATTTTTCGGAGTGAAAAAATTCAAAAATAATGAATTTTTATGAATTATTGTTGGAACCCTTGGTCCCAGTTTTTTCAGATAAATGTCCCTCCCAGATTCATTTCTTTTGGCCCTTTAATTATTTTCCTTCCTTAAGTAATAAATATTAATTTTCCTATTATTTTTTGACGCCATTTTGGGTCCTCTTAACTGCGTACGTGCTTAATAGACCATGAGGGAAAGAATTGCGCAGTTAGGGAGGTCGGCCAGTAAATTAGCAAGTCCAAGGATTTTCTGGAAAGATTCATTACCACCCTAGTAACCCCCGCCGCGTGCTGCGGCTAGCGGGCTGGGAGGAAAAGTCCCTTTTTTAGTCAGTTCTTCTTATACCGCGTGATTGTTAATACAGTAAGATTTTTCTATGTACTCTTTTAATTTTTCAGCTTAGGTCGAATCTAAAAGAGTTGGTTAGAAAACCTTATCGGTAAACTTTGGCTTTAAATGTGGCCATAGACCATCCGATCACGCTAGTATACGGAACCGTTGGAGTACCCGCGGAAATCCTACTAATTTTGGGCCAAAGAGGGATCTTCCCCCTCCAGTAAGTGGCATAGAAACTCTTTGCGCCATTTTTGCCTTTAAAAATGGTGACCCCGCACGATAAACCTCCAATAAGTGGTGGCAGCGAGTTAAGGTCCTATCAGTAAATCTGATAATAAAAGAATTCCGCGCTTTCGAAGAGACAGGGTAATTTAGCCTACAAAAGTAGCCTATTGTAGTTACAGAGGCTATATATAAAAATCGTAAGGAGAAAATTTTTATCTGAGCTGTGCCTAGTCGGATAATAATAGATAATAAAATTTAATAATCAATAAATCACGCGAATAATTAACTTCTGAGACAAGGGAGGCTGCGCCACCCAAAAATAATCGACAAATTAAAAGGAAATAATTTTTCACAAAAGGATAAAAAGAAACATTGATAAAAGGATTTTCATTCGAATAAAAGACGTTAAATAAACCTTGAAATAATGGCGGACAAACGAAGAATTCAGACAAGATCTACCGCGGTAAAACAAAAATCAGATTCAGACACACAATTATATGCGACTCCCGCTGGAAATACCCTAAGAAAAACACCATCAGATAGAACCATATATCACTCAATAGATGAAATAGACATTTCTGAGACACGTGAAGAGGATATCTTCAAACCAAAATCAGTAGTAGAGCAATCCCCGGTACGAACCAGAGAAGAAGAGAAAAGTCTAAAACAAGTGCAGAAAGAATTACTCGTAGACAGAGAAATCCGAACAAAATAAACAGTGGCGATAATACATGAGGAAAAATTATTACATGAAAGAACGGGTATAACAAAACAAACTCACCCTTCAAAGAAGGTACAAAAAGTAGGGGAGTTGCGGGGAGAAGAAAATATTATACAACGAGTAGACTCAGAAAACGAGTTAAGAGAATATAATAACAGTGAGATTCAGAGTAGGCCAAGTAGCAGGAGTAGTAGAAGCTTAATTTCCAGTAGGAGCTCACGAAAAAGTACCCAAATAGATATGACACAACAACTATTAAATTTCATGGAGAAAGAAAGAGAGAAAGATAGACAAGAAAGAGAACGAAAGGAAGAGGCTGATAGGATAGCCAGGGAAAAAAGGAAGAGGCAGACTGAAAGGAAAGAAAATACATAATGGAAATGATTGCAGGGAGAAATTCCCAAGAGCCTCAGAAATCGTCTACAATAGAGATAATGCAGGCAGTAAATCTTCAACCAATGAAAGAAAATGAAGATGTACATTTATACATATACAATTTTGAAAAAAACGGCGGAATTAAGTGGATTACCGAGAGAAAATTGGGTGACAAGAATACAGCCCCTCCTTAACTACAAAGCACAACTTGCATATAAAGCATTACCAATGGAATACTCAAAAGATTTTGAAAGGCTAAAACAAGCCATTTTTGAAAAATTTCAACTCTTCCCCGAGCACTTTCAAAGAAGGTTTAGAAGCGAAAGAAAACGAGACAACGAAACTTATAAAGAACACGGGCACAAATTGAAAGATATGTGTTTAAAATGGCTAGAGATAGAGAAGTATACAATATTAGAAGACCCGGAAGAAGTAAAAGATAAGATAACAGGAATAGTTAATAAAACAGCGATGGAACAATTCTTAGAAAATACCTATCCAAATATGAGGATGTACTTAAAAGAGAAAAACCCACAAAAAATTGAAGAAATATCCGAATTAGCAGACAGGCACACTGAAATTAGAAGGGAGGCATTCCCACAAAAACCAAGGTTAGGAGGAAATGGTAGAAAAGAATACCCGTACACAGAAAATAAACAGAATGCTAGCCAAATATGGCAAACACAAGGAGAAGTAACATGCTACCACTGTAACTTGGGCGGCCACTATAGCACTAATTGCCCAAATAAAGACGGTAGAAAATACGGCCAAAAACAGGAACAGTATGACGTTACTTAATATAACTGTAATAAACGAGGACATTATGTCTCAGATTGCCGAAGCGCGAAAAAAAAATTACGACAATAATTACAGAACAAGGGAAGAAGGGGCATACGGAAGACAAGACAATCCGAGAAATGATCGATCCCGAGAGAATTGGAAAAAGTCTCAAACGTATAAGAGAACCGCATGAGTTAAAAGCCCGGAGAAAATGAAAACTTAAGCATTTGCAGAATCACACAAAGTGTGTGGCGAATTAAATGGTAAATCGGTAGAAATAGCTATTCATTTTCTGCAGCGACCAAACCTATGTACGGGACGACTTAATAAAGAAAACTGACATAAATTACAAAAATAAAGTGGCATCGCTATGCTACTATGGAGCAGAACATAATTGTCCGACAGCTCAGGTCATAATAGAATTAGCTAATAAAGAGGGAAATACGGTTAAAAAAGAATTAAAAGTAGGGGTTGTACCTACTCTTGCAGTAGACGTTTTATTAGGGGGAGATTTCGGAAATATCGAAAACTTTCTTGCACTAAAAGCAACCTCCATGATAAAAAGAGTAAATGCGGTGACACGGAGTCAAAAAAAAAATAAAAGGGAGGCTGTGCCACCCACTAATGAAAATGATGATCAGAATATACAAAACCCATTTCAGTTTAACGACGAGATATTCCTAAAAAATACAAAACCGAGAAAACCTAAAAGCAAAAGAAGGGCGGATAAAAAGGAATATAACCAAAAACAAGAGAAATTATTGACCGTAGAAAAAGAACCAGAAAAGACCAAAGAGGAACTAACCGAAACACTCGGAATGACTTCCGAAAAATTCGCAGAACTACAAACAAACGATAAAGAATGCAGAAAAATAAAACTAGTACTAACGAATCAAAAAAATCTGCAATCTAAACAGTTTTCCAATAATGGAAATCTACTTTACAAAATAATGGAGACTGGGGAAAACGCTAGAAAACTAAAACTTTTGGTACCACATGAATTAAGGAAAGCGGTAATAAAATTGGCTCACTCAAGCCCAAGGGGGGGACACATGGGATCCCAAAGAACAAGAGATAGAGTCTTGCAGCTTTTTTGGTGGAAAGGATTGAAAAAAGATATTATCAACTTTTGTAAAAGATGCAAAGACTGTCAATTAGTCGCATACAAAAAACCAAATGAAAAAGTTCCAATGAAAAAATGCCCATTTTCGGCAAACCATTTGAGAGAATTTCAATGGACATTGTAGGCCCACTTCCGAAGTCTAGCGCGGGAAACAGATTCATTTTAGTTATTAATGATCTGGCTACGAGATACCCAGAAGTTATCCCAATGCGAACAGTAAAAGCACCAAAAATCGCAGAAGAATTAGCGAAATATGTCTCGCGTCACGGAATCCCGAAGGAAATTTTAACAGACAATGGGACCAATTTTATATCGACATACATCCGAAAATTATACGAAATTCTCGGTATTAAACAAGTATTAACTACTCCATTCCATCCTCAGACAAATGGAGTGACAGAAAGATTTAACGGAACCCTAATTAGTATGTTGAGACGTTTTGTAAGAGATGATGTAAACCAATGGGACAAAATGCTTCCTTATGTCCTTTTTGCATACAGAGAAACTCCACACCAAGCTACAGGGTTCTCGCCATTTGAATTACTATATGGGACAAACCCAAGAGGGGTTTTAGACATTTTAAAGGAATCATGGGAGAATGAGGAGAAAAATGAAGCAACAGTGATAACCCACTTGCTATCACTACGAGAAAAACTGCATAAATACCATGAAATTGCAAAACAAGCACAGGGGAAATATACAGACAAAACAAAAACATGGTACAATAAATCCGCCCGAATGCGCGAATTCAAGGAAGGGGAGGAAGTCCTCATTTTATTACCGGACGGAAATAATAAACTGGAAGTGAGATGGAAGGGACCGTTTAAGGTAAAAAAGAAAATGAATGATGTAAATTATATGATAGAATTAGATGGAGCGAGAAAAAAGGAAGAAGTTTACCATGTGAATTTACTGAGGAAATTTAACAAGGAAAATGAAAAAGAAAACCTCAAGGATCCGCAAAAGTGCTGTCTCATTATTTCGACCTCAGAACATGACGAGGAAAGTGCCCCTTTAGGTACAATAGACACGGCAGAAACACATATAAACGCCATTGAAAGGGTTTCGACAGAAACATATCTGAGCCAGGCTCAGAAATCCCAATTAAATAAGTTATTCACGGAATTTGCAGACGTATTAACAGACCAAATCGGAAAAACAGAAAATGTAGTACATAAAATACTATTAAAGGACAAGAAACCAATAAAACAATACCCATACAGAATACTGGAAGCAAAAAGAAAAGAAATGAAAAAAGAAATTGACCGAATGCTCGAGTTAGGGGTGATAGAACCATCAAATTCAGAATTTGCAGCACCAGTCGTATTAGTCCCAAAGAAAGATGGCTCCATTAGATTTTGCGTAGACTACAGAAAACTGAATAAAATTTCCGAATCGGACGCATACCCTATACCAAGAATGGATGAAATTCTAGAGTCAGTTGGCTCCACAAAATTTATATCAATTTTAGACTTGAGAAGGGGATATTGGCAAGAAAAAATGGACCCAGATGATTCAGCCAAAACTGCCTTTATTACTCCGTTTGGGTTGTACCAATTTAGGTACATGCCATTCAGACTATAAGGGGCACCAGCAACATTCCAAAGGCTAGTAGATTATATTTTAAATTCCTTACCCTATACAAGAGCCTACTTGGATGATATTATAGTATATTCTAACTCGTTCAATGAACATCTAATCCATATGGAACAGGTATTAACCAGGCTGAGGAGAGCAGGAATAACTTTGAATGTAGAAAAATGTAAATTAGTGCAGACACAGACAGAATACCTGGGACACAAAATAGGAAACGGTATAATAGCCCCATTAAGGGAAAAAACAGAAAAAAACTAGAAACGCAGCAGTTCCGACCATAAAGAAAAAAGTTCGGTCATTTTTGGGGTTGGCAGGATATTATCAAAAATTCATACCAAATTTTGCAACAATTGCTACGCCTTTGACGGAGTTAACAAGAAAGGGGGCCGTAGACCCCAGCAAATGGTCACAAATTGAACAAAATGCATTTAATACACTGAAAGATGCTCTTTGTAGCGAAAGGATACTGAGAAATCCAGATTTTTCCTTACCATTTGTGCTACAAACTGACAGTTCAGATTACGGATTAGGGGCAGTTTTATCCCAAAATTTTGAAGATGGGGAACATCCAATCACATTTATATCCAGAAAATTATCAAAAGCAGAATTGAATTACAGCACAATTGAAAAAATACATTCTTAGACCACACTGGCTATACATGACAAACGAAACTCAGAGAGGAGAGAAAGTAACAAAATGAAAAATAAAATCAAAAAGGGTGAAAAAACGAGGATTTTGTCAGCCAGCGAACCATGAAGATGACAAAATATAAGCAAATATTTCGACAAGGACCTCCGCCAAGTCGTCCTCAGTGCTAAACAAAAAAGAAAAAAAAAACGAAAATCTAACCTTTCGAAGTTTACTGTACAAAGACAGAACAGACACTGAATAAAAAACCAGGCAGGAATCAATGAAAATAAATTTACCAAGATGATTGTGCAAGGATCTTTCGTCTTGCAATAATTTTAGCTGGTCTACAATTTCGGTTTTCATTAGATATGCAAATAGGTTCTTTTAAGTTTTTTCGGGTGAAAATATTGATTGAGTCCTTCAAGATTAGATTTTCGTAAATTGGGCTTAATGAAATATCTCCAGTATCTCTATTTATTGCTAAATTTTGGTTCATATATTTTTTTATCTCAATTACCTCCTTAAAAGTTTGTGGTACGCCATTAACAGTTGATATTAAGGTTGCCTCGTCAAACAGAACTAGATGGGTCGGATTTAAGAAAATATGCGAAGCCAATGCCGAATCAAAGTTGTCATTGTTATTATTTAATCTCAGGGACTTATCTATTGAAATTTTGTGCTCATGCAAACGTTCACCTAGTTGTTGATGGGTCCTACCAATGTAAAATTTTCCACAAGAACACGGGATTCTGTAGACACCACTACCCAGTACAGGGTCTGTTTTATCCTTTCCTGAGTTAAAAAAATGTTCAACCTTTTGTTCGGTTTTGAAAGAAACAGAGATTATGTTTATTTAAAATTTTTCCAAGTTTATCGCCAAGTTTCGGGATGTATGGTAAAACGATGAAAGTTTTTTTCTCAATTGCCGGTGTAACTGAATCAAGGGGGACAAGCTCCCTATTTTGTTCTTTTATCTTTTTTAATCGTCTATCTATTATATTTTCAATGAGTTTGATTGGGTAACCATTGCAAAAAAGAATATCCTTGACATAATTTAGTTCAGAATTTATATGATTACGGGAACAAATTTTTAAAACTCTGTCGACTAAAGAGATTATTACCCCTCTTTTCACAGAAGGAGGGTGATGGGAAGAGAAATGTAGATATCGATCATTATGAGTCGGCTTTCTATGTATAGAAAATTCAAGACTAGGATTAGTTTTTATAATCAAAACATCTAAGAAAGGCAGCTTACCTGAATCTTCGAGTTCCATTGTGAACTGGAGATTCAAATCAAAAGAGTTCAAATGTGCCAAAAAATCTCTTAGAGAGTCTTGTCCATGTTCCCAAACAGAAAGGATATCATCAACAAAACGAAACTAGATAGAGTGTTTTAAGTGGAAACTATTCAAAGCAGACTGTTCTATGAAATCCATGTAAAACTTTGCCAAATAAGGAGACAAGACAGTGCCCATGGATAAGCCCATTATTTGAAGAAAAAATTTGTTTCGGAATTTAAAATACAAGGAGTACTTGTTGCAAAGACGGACAAGGGTCATTATTGTATCAATTTCCAAAGTTTTGTAATCCGACCAAGCTGAATTTTCCTCTAATTTTCTTTGTAAAGCCTGCTCACATTTATGAACATCGCATGAAGTGTACATAGAAACTGCATCAAAACTAGATAAAACGGTATTTTCTGTTGTAAGTTGATTTTTATTGTTTTTAGATTTTTTAAATTGTGTTAAGAAACCTGCAAATCTTATTTGTCTGTTTAATTTCTTAGAAACTTGTAAAAGACATCGAATTCTTCCACCTTCTTTACGTTTCAACCTACATTTAGGCACACATTCTGAAGGCCCATTTATTCAGAGAATGGGTTTCAAAACTTTAACACATATTTTAAAAGACCATAGATCCAGAAGATACGTCCTTAGTAATAAAATACTTAATTTAAAATCCTTATTATATCAGATTTTGTCCCCTCAAGATTTTCACCAGATTTTACAAATCTCGCATAGGTCTTTCAGACACATATTCCATTTAGCAAAAACTCGTTTATCGGAAAAATTCTCAAAACTGGAATTTCAACAGTTTCAACAAACACGGATTTTCCTTCCTAGATTTTGTCCTGGTCCTCCTTTAGAAAATTTATCCTCTAAGGTATTTACATCCAAGGAACTAAGTATTCTTTCAAAAGGACCAAAATTTGCAATGGCTCAAACACACGTAAATACTTCAGAAATTATTACGGGCGTGGAGTCTGCTATTTTTAGCTCTCATGGTGAAGTCGAAAATCCAGACCTACTCAGAGGTGAAATTGTAAAGAGTATTCTTGATTATAGGCCATCTTTGTCACTTTCAACTCAATCAAAGGAAGAAATTAAAATCCTCCGAAATTAAAAAAAAGACAAAAACCCAGTAATTACGAAAGCGGACAAGGGAAACACAGTTGTAATTATGAATTCTGCAGATTATGAATTAAAAGTTAACTCCCTTTTAATGGATAAAAATATTTACAAAGAAATAAAATTTGATCCCACGGACAAATACACACAGAAGTTGAGAAATGAACTAGGAATTTTAAAAGATACTAGACTAATTACCCCTCAAATGTACAGAAAATTTTATCCCAAAGGTTGTTCAGCCCCTAAGTTTTATGGTCTGCCTAAAATCCATAAGAAAGATATTCCGTTACGTCCAATTGTAGCATGTTATAGTTCTCCAGCTACGGGTATAGGAAGTTTCTTAGCCACCATTTTTAAGCCTCTTTTAAGCACACAGAAATCCTATATTAAAAACTCCATAGATCTTGTTAAGAAGTTAAAAAATCAAAGTACAACAGAAAATACCGTTTTATCTAGTTTTGATGCAGTTTCTATGTACACTTCAT
>JAQQPU010020346.1:0-15593 GCA_029168905.1 Artemia sp. Kazakhstan ARC1039
CAGTTACTCAGCAGATATTCTTGTGAGTCCGCCTCTGCATTCTTACAATCATATGCTACAGTGATCCTACATACATTGTCAAAGTCGCAATAGACGACTAAAAGCATGGAGTTTTTCTTCTTTCCACCGTGGCAAAAAGTCAGAAGAAAGCAGTAAATAAAACTTAAAAAAAATTAACAGCTAAAAAAATTATAAAAAATACTGCAATTTCTGTTGATAAAAATTAGTTGCTAAGCTTTCAGAATAATTCAGGTATTTGGTCATAACAAACCAAAATGAAGAAGAACAAACAAACCGAAAATAGAGAGAAAAGATTTGCTACTAAATACGCTTTTGTTTACATGTATATTTTGACATTTATAATATTGTGTATTTGAAATGACAATTTGAAAGATACAAATTTTTGTTACATGACCTTGGAACTAACATATATGTGTTATATTCCCTCCTCCCTCTAAAAAAAAGCATAAGATTTTAAATAGCAATAACTCAACAAATTCAACCAATCTCCATAATTTTAGTTGACAAAAAAAAAGTTACCAATTCTTCAGAAAACCAATGTGACAAAATAATTGTGTGTAGTATTTTTCATAAAAAAAAATGAAAATAAGAAAAGCAATAACAGAAAGAAATGTTTGATGTTTTATAAATGTTTTCAAATGTGATTGTATTTTGTCATGATATTCTAATGTGCATTTCCAACTCCAAACTAAATAATAAATGTTTGCTTCTTGAACCTTTTATATTGTTTTTTTATATATATAGTTTAACCCATGCATGTGTGATTATGATTTTTTTTTTCTTTAGAAAAATTAAAAAAGAAAATGCACAAAGAAAAAAATTGAAGCAGAACTTACAGGATCTACTTTATCCCAATTATTATACTTTCCAGGAAAGTCTAGTGACATAACATGACCACATACAGAAGTCATTTTAAACAGAACACGCTGTCCTCGGAATTTTCCTTCCCATTCATGAACTGAACAAGCTCCATTGGATCCTAAAAAAAAGAACAGAGAAGAATAATAACAAGTAATTTTTTTCAGTAATTTACCTGCCTAAAAGTAGATTTAGAATTAAAACCCTGACATACAAACTGTGAGAATCTTAACTGAATAAAATAAAGTAAGAAGAAAATTAAAGTAAGATGACATGTGGGGAAGGAATAAAGGGTGGTGCAACAAAAACTCACCAAAACAAAAGAATGTTTCCTAAGATTGGGACAAAAATAATACTTGTCTACAGTTTTGGCCCCTTTCAGAAGGTTTTAGGTTCATGCCCCCCCCCACTAAATCTGACATTATGGACTGAAGGATGGCGAGTGGAATATTTCTGTAATTTAAGGTTTCACGCAGATTACAGAAAGCAATGTTTGGTCTACCCTGGGGTTTCAAAAATCAATACCCCATTTCTTTTTCAAAATGAATTAAAAAAAACTTTCCGAAAAATAGTTTTTCAAAGAAAAGTAAAGGCCATTTTAAACTTAAGCAAGTAAATTTTTGAAAACTTGAAACTTTTTGCAATCAAAAACGAACAAAAATTAATTAAAAAAAACTTCCGAAAAATAAGTTTTTCAAAGAAAAGTATAGTCCATTAACTTAAGCTCAGCAGATACAAATATCTGCTAAAATTCAAACTCAAAACGACCAGAAATTACTATTAAAGAATAAATGAAACCCAAAATGATCAGAAATTAAATAAACAATCATAGGAAAAAACATACAACAAGTAATAATATAAATGAATAAATAGATCTTAAAGCGAGTAATGCTTAGATGGAATACGAAAATCAAGCTTAAAACGAAAAAATATATTTTGCTATTGAAGTATAAATGCAACTTAAAACAAACGGAAATTAAATGAACAATCGAAGCAAACAAACATATAACAGATATTAATGTAAATGAATAAATATATCTTAAAACGAGCGAAACTTAAATTGAATATGCAAATCAAGCTAGAAACAAACAAAAATCACTACAAACAAGAGTTTGGGTATCGCCTCCTTCTCTCACTGTAAAAGTCTAAAACCTACTGGGTCATTGGCGCTTTACTGAAAACAAATTTTATTACATATATTTTCTTTTGTACTTAATATCTAAAATAAACATTAGAATTACAATAAAAATTTGAACTGATGAGCTTTCAGCAATTAATATCATTATACACCAAATATTCAGTTTAATTTATTAGTTTTTTCTAAAATTGTTCAAGACGAATATAGTTTCACTACAAACAAGAGTTTGGATACTGCCCCCTTCCTTAACTGTAAATAAAAACCAAAAGCCTACTGCGTCATTGGCGCTTCACTGAAAACGAATTATATTAAAAATATTTTCTTTTCCAGTTCTTACAGCATTGAAAAAAAAAAATTAGAGTGAAATAAATTATTGAACTGATGGATCTTTCAACAACTAATATCATTATATATCAAATATTCAATTTGATGTTGTTTATACTTTCCAAGAATGTTCAAGATGCATATAGTTTTCAGTAAAGCGCCAATGACGCAAGTAGGTTTTAGACAAACTATGTAAATATGACAAGTGGGTCTATGGCCAGTAAATGAAAACGAAGAAAAAACAAAAACGAATATTTCGCCCGTATCAAACAAAAAGCATAGACAAAAAAAAAACTAAAACTAAAAAATATAAATAAAACTAAAATAGACTCACCTAAAAATATAATATACAATTGCTTAAAATTTACAATTTGGAGCTACCTTTGTGAAACCACCCCACAAAAGTAACCAGATTAAACCTTTTAAAATAACTTATGAACAAGGAATAAGTTACTGCAACATAATTTTATGCAAAGCTTTTGATGCAGCTATTCCCTTAGGTTTGTTATTTGAACTAACCCCTGGGACATGTTGCAATACTTTATTTTTATTTTTAAATATGGGTATAGGTTTTAGACTTTTACAGTGAGAGAAGGAGGCAATACCCAAACTCTTCTTTGTAGTGATTTTTGTTTGTTTCAAGCTTGATTTGCATATTCAATTTAAGTTTCACTCATTTTAAGATTTATATTTATTCATTTACATTATTATCCATTGTACGTTTGCTTGCGTTGATTGTTTATTTAATTTCTGTTCGTTTTAAGTTTCATTTATACTTCAATAGCAAAATATATTTTTTCGCTTTAAGCTTGATTTTTATATTCCATCTAAGCATTACTCGCTTTAAGATCTATTTATTCATTTATATTATTACTTGCTGTATAATTTTTCCAATGATTGTTTATTTAATTTCTGTTCGTTTTGGGTTCCATTTATTCTTTAATAGTAATTTCTGGTCGTTTTGAGTTTGAATTTTAGCAAGTATTTGTATCTGCTGAGCTTAAGTTTAAAATGGACTATACTTTTCTTTGAAAAACTTATTTTTCGAAAGTTTTTTTTTAATTAATTTTTGTTCGTTTTTGATTGCAAAAAGTTTCATGTTTTCAAAAATTCCTTATTTCAAAATCAAACTTAAAAAAAAAAAATCAAATCTTCATCAAAGTATAAAAACTGGAATCAAAGAAACAATATCAAAGTGAAAAAAGTTTGCCCCCTTTGAAGTTTATATGATGACCCCTTCTATATGAAGTGTGTCTGGGAAAAAATAAATGGAGTGTGGGGGGAAGCTAGCTGCCCTCCGATCACTTTTTACTCTTAAAAAGTGAATTACAACTTTCAATTTTCAACTACAACTTTCAATGAGCCTTTTATGAAGTTTATACGAGCATCCCTTCCATAACAATTATATATGCCCCCAGGGCATAACTTGTAACGCCTACCCTTGGGCCCTGGGGGGCTGTGTTGACACCGAAATTTTTGTTATCTGAACTTTGAACTATTTTTAACAAAACGTCTACCTAAAAATATTTATCTGATGCATTTAGGGCGTGGAGGGGGGGGGGCTAGTTGCCCTCCAATCTCTTTTGACTTTTAAAAAGTGAATGAGAAATTTCGATTTCCAATCTAATGAACTCACTCCGAAGTTTATACAAGCATCCCTTTCATAAAAACGATATATGCCACCAGAGCATTACTTACAACGCCTGCCTCCGGGCCATGGGGGGTTGTGTTGACACAGGAGTTTTTCTTGTCTGATCTCTGAATTATTTTTAATGAAATGACTATTTTAAAAATTAGGGTGTGTGTGGGGGGGGGAGCAGGGCTAGCTGCACTCAGATATCTTTTGACTCTTAAAAAGTGAACTAGAACTTTCAATTTCCAATCAAATGCGCCCTCTCTGAAGTTTATACAAGCATCCTTTTCATAAGAACCATACACACCCCCAGGACAACACTTACATCGCCTACCCCCTGGGCCCTGGGGGGTTGTGTTGACAGCAGAGTTTTTGTTATCTAATTTTTTAATAATTTAAAAAAAAACTGGCTATCTCAAAATTTGTAGCAGATGGGTTTGGGGAAAAAAGGGCATGGGGGGGGCTAGTTGCCCTTAAATCTCATGACTCTTAAAAAGAGAACTAGAACTTTCAATTTCCAATCAAATAAACCCTCTATGATGTTTATACAAGCATCCCTTTCATAATAAATCTACATGCCCTTAGGGCATAACTTAGAACACCTTCTCCCCGGCCCTGGGGGGTTGTATTGACGCCGGAGATTTTCTTATGTGACCTTTGAACTATTTTTTTTTTTACAAAATGTCTATCTCAAAATTTTGATCAGATAGGTTTAGAAAAAGAAGGCAAGGGGGGGGCTAGTTGCCCTCTGATCTCTTGTGACTATCAAAAGTGAACTTGAACTTTCAATTTCCAATCAAATGAGCCCTCTCTGAAGTTTATACAAGTATACCTTTCATAAGAACCATATATACCCCAAGGCATAACTTACAACGCCTGCCCCAGGCCCTGGAGGGTTGTATTGACACCTGAGTTTTTGTTATCTGACTATTGAACAGTTTTTAACTTAATGGATATCTCAAAATTTGTATCGGATGCATTCAGGAAAAAAGGGACCTGGGGGGGGGGGGGGTAGTTGCCCTCAAATATCTTTTCACTCTCAGAAAATGAACTATAACTTCCAATTTCCAATCAAATTAGCCCTCTCTAAAGTTTTTACAAGCATCCCTTTCATAAGAACCATATATTCCCCCAGGGCATAAATTACAACGCCTGCCTTCGGGCCCTGGGGGGCAGTGTCGACCCTGGTGTTTTGTTTTATGGTCTTTGAACTATTTTTAAAAAATGGCTATCTCAAAGTTCTTATCAGATGGATTTGAGGAAAAAGGGTGTGGAGGGGGGGGGGGGTAGGTGCCCTCCAATCTCTTTTGACTCTTAAAAAGTGTTCTAGAACTTTCAATTTCCAATCAAATGAGCCCTCTTTGAAGTTTATACAAGTATCCCTTCCATAAGAACCATATATGCCCGCAGGGCATAACTTATAATGCCTGCCTCTCGGCCCTAGGGGGGTTGTGTCGATACCAGCATTTTTGTTATATGCTCTTTGAACTATTTTTAACAAAAAAGCTATCTCAAAATTTTTATTGGATGCATGTGGGAAAAAAGGGCATGGGGGGGCTGGTTAACCTTCAATATCTTTTGACGCTTAAAAAGTGAACTAGAACTTTCAATTTCAAATCAAATGAGCCCTCTCTGAAGTTTATATGAGCATTTCTTCCATAAGAACCATATATGCCCCCAGGGCATAACTTATAATCCTTGCCCTGAAGACCTTGGAGAGGAGAGTGATGCTCAAAGATACAATTTCCAGAACTTTCAACTAAGTTGAACAAAATGGCTATCTCAAAATTTTGATTGGATGTAATTGGGGAAATGGTGGGCATGAGAGGGGGGTTAGTTGCCCTCCAATACTTTCAACTATTAAAAAGCTCATATGCCCCCAGGGCATAACTTACAACCCTTGCCCTGAGGGTTATGGGGGAGTGTCCTCCTAAAAAATATTATTCCTATCTGCAAATCAACTACATATCTCAAAATTTTGATTGGATGTGTTTGGGAAAATGGTGGGCGTGAAAGGGGTGTTCATTGCCTTTCAATCACTTTTGGCCCTTAAAAAGGGCACTAGAACTCTCGATTTCCAATCAAATGAGCCCCCTTTGAAGTTTTTGTGATGACCCCTTCCAAATGAAGTGCCCCTGGAAAAAAAATCATAGGCAGTGCAATTGCACTGCCTAAGTAAAGAACAATGTTGGCACAATGTATTATTTATTTTTTTGTTTTTTCCATACCAGGGCACTTGGTATCAAAGGAGTTGTCGTAGAAACTTCAAAAAGAGCTCATTTGATTGGAAATTGGAGTGGCTAGTGCCCCTTTTAATAGTCAAAAGTGATTGGAGGGCAATTAGCACCCCCCCCCCCCCATGCCCATAATCTCCCCAAACACATCCAATTTTGAGATAGCCATTTTGTTCAGCATAGTTGATTTCCACATTGAAAATATATTTTTGAGGAGGACACACCCCAAAACAGTCAGGGCAAGGGCTTTAAGTTATGCCCTGGGGGCATATAAGAACAATGTTAGCACAATGTATTATTTGCAATTTTTTTCCTTTAGAGCAGAACACTTTGTATCAAAGAAGTTGTCGTAGAAACTTCGAAAAGGGTTCATTCAATTGGAAATTGGAGTGGCTTGTGCCTTTTTAATAGTCAAAAGTGATTGGGAGGCAACTAACACCCCTTCCACGCCCACCATTTCCCAAAACACAATCAAAATTTTGAGAGAGCCAATTTCTTCAGCATAGTTGATTTCCAGATAGAAATTATGTTTTTGAGGAGAACACTCCCCACAGCCCTCAGGTCAATGGTTGTAAGTTATGCCCTGGGGGCATTTAAGGTTTTTATAGAAGGCACTGTTGTAGAAACTTCGAAAACGGCTCATTTGATTGGAAATTCAAAGGGCTAGTGCCCTTTTTAATAGTCAAAAGTGATTGGAGGGCAACTAACCCCCCTCTCAAGCCCACATTTTCCCCAAACACGTCCAGTCTAAATTGTGATATAGCCATTTTATTCAACGTAGTTTTAAGTTCTGGAAATTAGGCCTTTGAGGGTGACAACCCCTCCAACAGACCTTGGGGCAAGGGTTGTAAGTTATGCCCTGGGGCATATAAGGTTTTTATAGAATGTGTTGTTGTAGAAACTTCAAAAAGGGCTCATTCAATTGGAAATTGAAATGGCTAGTGACCTTTTTAATAGTTGAAAGTGATTGGAAGGCAACTAACACCCCTTTTACACCCACCTTTTCCCCAAACACATCCAATAAAAATTTTGAGATAGCCATTTTGTTCCACGCAGTTCAAAGTTCAGGAAATTATACCTTTGAGCAGGACACTCCCCCCACAGTCTTCAGGGCAAGGGTTATAAGTTATGCCCTGGGGGCATATAAGGTTTTTATTGAAAGTGTTGTTGTAGAAACTTCAAAACGGCTCATTCAATTGGAAATTGAAAGGGCTAGTGCCTTTTTTAATAATTGAAAGAAATTGGAGAGCAACTAAAGCCCCTCTCACGCCCACCATTTCCCAAACACATCCAATCAAAGTTTTGAGATATCCATTTTGTTCAACATAGTTGAAAGTTCTGGAAATTAGGTCTTTTAGGGATGATAACCCCCTCAGAGCCCTCAGTGCAAGGGTTGTAAGTTATGCCCTGGGGGCATATAAGGTTTATATAGAAAGTTGTTGTAGAAATTTCAAAAAGGGCTCATTTGATTGGAAATTGAAATTGCCCTTTTTAATAGTCAAAACTGAGTAGAGAGTAATTAATCCCCCTGTCACGCCCACCATTTTCCCAAAAACATTCAATCAAAGTTTAGATATAGCCATTTTGTTCAACATAGTTGAAAGTTCTGGAAATTATATGAAGTATTTAAGGATGACAAACCCCCCAGAGCCCCCAGGGCGAAGGTTGTAAGCTATGCCCTGGGGGCATATAAGGTTTTTATAGATAGATTTGTCATAAAACTTCAAAAGGGGTTCATTCAATTGGAAATTGAGAGGGCTAGTGCCCTTTTTAATAGTTGAAAGTGCTTGGAGGGTAACTAACCCCCCTCTCACACCCACCATTCCTCCAGACACTTTTTGTGGGCTAATAAGTGTAAAAACGGTATTTTTTGCTGGCTAATAAGTGTCTCAACAGCTAGATTTGGGTCCCCTAAGTTGTAGTGCCAAATCAGAAAACTATTTTTTGTCCAAGGTGGCAATTTTAGTAGGTACATGTCAAAACGGAAAAATAAAGAGCATATTTTAGACTTTTCAAAGTTTGCCAATAATTTCCAGAAAGGGGTCACATATAATATATGTGGCAGAGTGGTAGCATTGTAAATACTTGTCAGTAGTGGACAGTTAAATCTCAGAGTGGATTCAACAATCAAAGCATAAGAGCTGGAAATTTGACGTTCAAGATGTGAGATCAGGAGGGAGTGGGTATGCTGTAATCTGGTGCCTATTGGCAGCCCCATATATACTATTTTATCAACAGGTTTTACTGAGCAATCACCTAGTGTGACATTAGTAGGAGGGTCATTCTTCCAGTTGTAAAGCAAGACTTCTGACTTTTGAGAGTTAAATCTCAGACCAACTTTCTTATAATTGGACTGCAGACATGAGAATATTTCTGAAAGGTGGTTAACCATCTGGCTGAGATTCAGCATGTCATCAGCATAGCATACTAGGGAGATGTCAATGGAACTGAGAATGCATGATGAAGGACAGCTGTCTTGAGGCTCAATAATGTAGTTGTTGAAGAAATTGGGGGATAAAACTGCCCCCTGGCAGGCCCCTTTATGGACTGGTATCAAAGCTGACCATGGGGCTGGCGGAAGGCCTTTATTGGGAGGGAGCTTGAGTTGCATGCAAAGGTGAGAGTAAAGATCATGGGAAACCCAAATGATATTTGAGTTCACTCCTCTTTTAGCTGAGTTTAGCAACATAATTTATTATATAGAGAGGGCCCCACAAAAACAATTTGAATTGGGTCCCATCCCTAATTGATACAGGCCAGAGAACTAACACTAACCAAAAGCAGGCATAGACTTTTTTCAGATTTGTATAAGAAAGATGTAATTTCACTTGTTGATAGACAGTCTATCATCCATCCATCTATACTAGGGCAGAACTAAGGTAGATGATTATGAAACAAGGATAATTCAAACAGTCTATGAATTTCTATGAGCCATTTGAAAATCCCAAATAAAAGGTTTTCAAAGATTTATGACTGATCAATTCCACATGACTTTTAAGACAATTGGGCAACTAACATTCTTCTTATCATATGAGCTTTGCCTACTGGGAAAGCCTACTGAAATTGCAACAGGACTATCAAGATTTTTGGGCTGTCAGTTCTAAGTCAATATCAGTTTTTGGGTATTTCAGCAAAATAAATATTATAAATATCTATGTAATCTGACACTAGGTTTGGAGTAAAACCATAACAAATTATTTTTTCAATGAAAAACATAGCTTTGTCTATTACTAGAGACTAAAAAGTAAACTAAAGGAGAACTCAAATTACAACAGTTTCCAACAAATTTGATGCTATTGTTAGGCAACAGCAAAGTTTCAAATCACAAAATTCAGCACTATTTTTAGTCAACAGTATTAAAAAAATGTACATTTAAATTGAAACAGTAAAAAACTGGTTTAAATTTGAGTGGTCAAATAAATGAGATATGCATTGTGACAAATAAGTATCTTTAGAATATATTACTCTTGAACAACTTGGTAAATTTCTAAGTGGCCACACAATTTAGCTTAGATGAAAAGTGATGACATCATTTGAAGCCTTTTTTATGCTCTTTCATAATTCAAGAATTGCTTCTGGGGCTAATTGCATCTTGAACCCTTAAAGGGGCCCTGAAGATATTTTATATGAATAACAAAAGAGCATAAATAATGTTTTCACTTTCATCTTAGCTAAATTATATGGTAAACTGCAAATTTACCATGAAATTTACCTACCCCACCCACTAAATGTGCAAATATATAGGCTACCCTAAATTGTTGATGGCAAAGTTTTGAATTGCAAAAATTCAGTGCTATTTTTGTCAACAGCATTCAAAAACATGAAATGGCAGGAAACAGTTTATATTTGAGTTGCCTAATAAGACAGGTTTGAATTGGGTAAAGTTCTACAAAATCATATTATTGAGTTAGGAATAAAGTGAATACACCATTCAATGCCTTTTTTTATGCTGATTATGAATATAATAAGCATTTCTATCGGAAATGAATTTCAGCCCCCCCCCCTATATAGGCTATACCTAACCTAACTTAAACCTGAATAGGCCTATATAGGGGGGGGGCTGAAACTCATTTCTGATAGAAATGCATATTATATTTGTAATCAGCATAAAAAAAAGGCATCAAATGGTGTATTCACTTTTGTCCTAACTCAATAATATTATTTTGTAGAACTATACCTTGAATTGTTATAAATAAGCATTTTGAGAATATATTACTCTTGAGAAACCTATTTCTAAACTAGGCTAGGATGACTTATTGCAAATTTACCAATTTGTCTTACTAAAACTATCTATTTTATGTTCAAAATAAGTTTCCTAGTAATCCACCTTTATGAAACATACATTCTAATTTAAATATTCCATCAAAGATTAGGTAGGCCTAAGCCTACTGTCAGAGAGCTGGGGTTCTATCCTATGCTTTTTGTTTTATATCAAACCTAAAATTTTTATTAGAATATTTTCATAACTTTTCTTGATGTACAAGTCTTGTGACTCAATATTTGAGCCAGAGAAAGAGCCAAAGACGGTTTTTCTGCAACCATAAAAGCAACCCTCATGTCGATTGCTTTAAATGATTTGCGAAACAGGATGTGACTGCTGGCTCACCGAAACTCCATAGAGTATGAAAAATAACCGAAAAAAGAGTAGTTTTGGCTCAAAGATATTGAAACTAAAAATCGAGATGATACACACAAAAAGAAGATAACAGAATTATTCTTAACTGGATCTCTTTCTTCGCCTCAATGGACAATTCTTTTCACTCTTACCTTATTCCATAGTCACTATGAATGACTAGTCGTCCCAACACTTTGAGAAGAATTGTACCATGGCCAACTAAAACAAATATTTGTTGCAACACATTTTTCAAAACTTGGTAATCGTTGTAAAGTACCTGAGGAAGATGATATAAAATGAAAGAGTTAGACACACTAGCTCGGTAACAAGTTTACACTAAGTTTATGAATTTCTTTGACCAGAAAGAGGATTAGCGCCCCCTCCTCAAGTGTAAAAAAGTTGTCAAGAGGATAAGGCGTGTTACACCATTCATTGATAAAAGGTATAGAAGCTATACTATGTTCAGCAGCTTTTTCTAATAAGAAAATCTACTACTATTAAGCTATAGTCCAAAATGACGCTTACCTCAGTACTTCGTGCTTATTAGAAGATCCACTAGTTTCCCTTACTTTACCTAAAGATAGCTGTTCTTCGGAATAACCTCACTCACTAACTAGCGACGGTTCTTCTCATTAGGCAAAGTCAACTGTTATCTGTGAGGGTCGGAAAATGATAAGCGGCCGATGATTCCGAAACAAAGTTTCTTATAAGGAGGACTCACTCTATAAAAAGAAGATAAGAAAAACCAGGGCTCCATTCTATTTGGATACACTAGATCATATTTTTTTTTCTTTTGGGCTTAGAAAGAGCCACGTAGAACTTTCAAAGAAACAAAAACAGAAGTATATACTGCTTTCAACTCACAAAAATTTAAGGGAGAGGGACTAAATATGTTTATCGAAATTTAGGGTGAGAGGGTAAATTTGTAATTTTCCCTATGAAAATACAAAAAATGTGATTTTCAATGAAAACACCTCCCCAAAAAAGATATTTTTGAAATATATCACAGACGAGGAGACAAAAAATCTAGCGAGAGACAAGCCCCCCCCCATATTAACATTACTAAAATTGATGGCAAAATTGTTTTCCGCTCGGATTAATAATATAAAAAAAAACATTTGCCAAATCAAAGTTGTTCAAGATAATTTAACTTAAAAAAAAAGAAAAATATATAGGACTACTTTCCTATGCAAACAAGCAAGCCTTGGAACTAGTACACGGCTGTGAAAATTTGTTCTCTGGGTCTGAGGTGCTAGTAGTATGCTAGTATGCACTACAAGATCTTGTCAGCACTACAGAACAGACTGTACACCATATTTGGGCACTAAAGTTATATATTATAACCTGAATACACATAAGTTATCCATCATTAGGACTTGCCTGATACCAAAGCTATGAAGTCCTAGCAACCATCCATAGCAACCAGATCCAATATAAGGAAGGATTTAAAAGATCTAAAGGCAAACTGGCCAGCCATGACGGAAAACACAAAAAATATAAATACGACAAACGGGTCTATGGCCAGTAAATGAAAACGAATGCTTCGGCCGTATCTAACAAGGCGTCTTCAGCGTAGAGAAAAAAAATAAACTAAAAATAAAAACCACCTCACATATGTAACTGGATTAAACATTTAAAAATAACATATGAACAAGGAATAAGTTATTGCGACATTATTTTATGCTAAGCTTTTGATGCTGCTATTCGCCTAGGTTTATTATTTGAACTAACAACTGCGGTATTTTGCAATAATTTATTTTTAAATATGGGTTCGTTTTTTAAAATAGTATCATAAATAGGATCAATATTTATATTCCCAGTATCTCTATTAATTGATAAACCTTCAAAAATATGCTTTTTTTTATTTCTAATGCTTCAAGAGCCTATTGCGTGAAACCTTTACCATTGGAAATGGCTGTTGCCTCCTCGAACTGCAAGAAATTGTCCAAATTAAAAAATATGTGTTCTGCTAAGGCTGAAGATAAACTTTCTGGGGGTTTTGAAAATTTTAGAGCATTATCTATTGAATTCCGGTGTTCAATAAATCGTTTTACAAATTGCTGGTTTGTTCGACCGATGTAAAATTTCCCGCAAGAGCAAGGGATGCTATAAACTCCAATTGACAAAATATTACGTTTTATATCTTTTCCAGGGTTTAGAAAGTAACTCAATGGTCTGATTGATTGAAAACAAGTTGAAATATTATGTTTCAGTGAGCTTCTTTCGATTTTATCCCCAAGAATTGGTATGTAAGGTTATGAAATGTATCTATTGGAAATTGTAGGGTCCAAAAGCTGAGAACCTTCGATTTTATTACCTTTTTCATGCTTAATCTGCCTTTTATGTATTGTTTCATTTAAAAATTTTACAGGATACCCGTTGCAAAATAAACTATCTCTCGAATACAATAGTTCGCTATCAATATACTCCGGGCCATCGGGGAACAAATTTTAAAATCTCTATCAACCAATGATATGATTGGTCCTTTTTTTACTGAAACTGAGTGAGATGAACGAAAATTTAAATACCTGTCATTATGAGTTGGTTTTCTATAAATTGAAAAAAATTAAACCATTATCACTCTTTGTTAATAAAATATCTAAAAAGGGTAGCCTATCTTGTTTTTCCAGCTCTAGAGTAAGTTTATTATTTTTGTCAAACCTGTTCAAATGGTCAAGAAACAAATTTAAGAAATCCAATCCATGTTCCCGAATGCACAAGACATCGTCCATGAACCTACCCCAGAAACAAAGAGACAGACGAAAACACTGAATAGTGGATATTTCTCTCGAATCCAAAAATAAATTAGCCAGGATTGGACTTAAAGGAGCGCCCATAGTTAAACCGAAGACCTGTTGATAAAATTCTCCTCTAAAACCGAAATAAAAGGAATACTTGTTTACCAACGAGACCAATTTCATAATTACTTCGACGTCCAGGCTTGCCAACGTTACATCTTCTATCAATTCAAAATGTTTTTGTATTTTATTTCAATGTGAATTCATATTAAAAAATAAAATACAAAACATATTGAATTGATAGAAGATGTAACGTTGGCAAGCCTGGACGTCGAAGTCATTATGAAATTGGTCTCGTTGGTAAACAAGTATTCCTTTTATTTCTTTATTTGAAGAAAATTTTATCAACAGGTTTTCGGTTTAGCTATGGGCAATCCTTTAAGTCTAATCCTGGCTAATTTATTTTTGGATTCGATAGAAATATCCGCTATTTAGTGTTTTGGTCTGTCTCCTTGTTTCTGGGGTAGGTTTATGGACGATGTCTTATGCTTTTGAGAACGGATTGGATTCCTCAAATTCGTTTCTTGACAATTTAAAGAGGTTTGACAAAAATACTAAATTTACTCTACAGCTAGAAAAACAAACTAGGCTACCCTTTTTAGATATTTTATTAATAAAGAGTGATAATGGTTTACTTTTTTCAATTTATAGAAAACCAACTCATAATGACAGGTATTTAAATTTTCGTTCATCTCACCCAATTTCAGTAAAAAAAGGAACAATCATATGATTGGTTGATAGTGTTTTCAAAATTTCTTCCCCGGAATATATTGATAGCGAACTATTGTATTTGAGATATATTTTATTTTGCAAGGGGTATCCTGTAAAATTCGTAAATGAAATAATATAGAAAAGGCAGATTAAGCATGAAAACTTTTGGACTCTACAATTTCCAATAAATACATTTCATTACCTTATATACCAAATCTTAGGGAGAAAATCAAAAGAACTTTACTGAAACATAATATTTCAACTTGTTTTAAATCAATCAAACCATTGAGTAGCTGTCTAACATTGTGAAGGAGGCGTAAGCATCGAAAAGCATAGCTTGCTGAGGAAAGCATTGGTAGGGTCTCTGTTAGACGTAAGCTGCTCGTGGATCGGGCAGATTAAGGCAATTGAGGTAGCCTACACAAGCACGTATATTCTATTTATGTCGATCAGGAGTCGGGGTGTCGGGGTGTCGGATGACAACGTCTGACTCTCTTGGTTTGCATTCTAGGGTAAAAGGGGCATGAAGAGAGGAGGTGTGTTTTAAAGCTTGGCTATCTATGGAGAATAATAAGAGGGTAATCCCTTGTAGGGGTAATTTAGTCTTACCTGGGGGATGAATAAGATGTTTGAGAAGTGTTAGAATGAAGACCAGTCCTTTGAGTAGCCCAATGAGAAGAGAGTGGGAGGAAAATTTGTTGCGTTTGTGGTAAATACACCCCTCCCCCCAGCCAAAATGTTTTTATCTATGTACATGGAATCTTGTATAAGATGGGTGGTTCATATTGAGCCATGTATATTGAACGGGGAAAATGCATTTTTCCTTTATTTACACCGTAAGTATTGAGCATCGCCCCTCCCCCAACTCTCAAAATTTAATCAGGGTTGTTTGGAAAAGGGTCAAAAATCTCTGGGACATTTAGCCCTGGAATAGTCATAGTAAGATTTGTTTAAGGCGAAAAATTATGATTTCAATTTCTTCAGTGCAAGGAGAGGGGGCTGTAAGTTTTCTTGGGGTTAGATAATGGCTTGGTATCGAAGTGCACTACTGAATATAATTGTAGCTAATCGATTGCGTTTCCATTTTGGATGATGAAAGAACTATAAGATTATCAAATTTTATCTTTCAGCCAATGTCCTTTAACTTGGATAAGATAGGCTGAATTTATTTAAAAATTCCTACGGCATTTAATGTACATTATGATTGTAAAAAGGATATTGAGATTATTACTATTCAATAGGACACTGACGGCTAAATAAG
>JAQQPU010020348.1:607-15592 GCA_029168905.1 Artemia sp. Kazakhstan ARC1039
ATGATCAATGACTAATTTTTTTTTCATTGAGAAAATTCAGAAGAGAACTTGAACTTTCCTTGACTTCGTTGAGAAAATTTTAAATTGAACTAGAACTTTTTATCTTCCGTGAAAATATTCACAAGTATGATATTACTTTTTCCATTTTCCACCGAAAAATTAGAATTGAACTTTAAATTTCTTTATGTCTTTGTGAAATAATGAACTGAAGTGGAAGATTTTTGTTTTCTCTGGAGAAATTAGAATTGAAGTGTGTTCTTTGGTAAAGTTCAGAATAGGAACTTGAACTTTTCTTCACTTCGTTGAGAAAATTTTAAATTGAACTAGAACTTTTTATCTTCCAGGAAAATATTCACAAGTATGGTATTACTTTTTCTATCTTCCACCGAAAAATTTAGAATTGAACTTTAAATTTCTTTATGTCTTTGTGAAATAAAGAACTGAAGTGGAAGATTTTTATTTTCTCTGGAGAAATTAGAATTGAAGTGTGTTCTTTGCTAAAATCCCGACGAGAACTTGAACTTTTCTTCGCTTCGTTGAGAAAATTTGGAACAGTATTTTAGATTTTTCATCTCTTCGAGACAGATCTGAACTAAAGTGGAAAATTTTTATATTAGTTGGAAAAATAGAAATGATCAATGACTAATTTCTTTTTCATTGAGAAAATTCAGAAGAGAACTTGAACTTTCCTTGACTTCGTTGAGAAAATTTTAAATTGAACTAGAACTTTTTATCTTCCGTGAAAATATTCACAAGTATGGTATTACTTTTTCCATCTTCCACCGAAAAATTAGAATTGAACTTTAAATTTCTTTATGTCTTTGTGAAATAATGAACTGAAGTGGAAGATTTTTGTTTTCTCTGGAGAAATTAGAATTGAAGTGTGTTCTTTGGTAAAATTCAGAAGAGAACTTGAATATTCACGATCAAAGTATAACTTTTCCAACATTCTATGAAAAATTTGGATCAGAACTTTAAATTTTTTTCATCTCTATGTGAAAAGTCGGAACTGAATTTAAGAAAATTTAGAATTAAAGTGAAACTTTTTATCTTCACGGAAAATAATCACTATCATAGTATAACTTTTCCTATCTTCTACAGAAAAATTTAGAACAGAACTTTAAATTTTTTATGTCTTGGTGAACTTAAAACTGAAGTGGAAGCTTTTTATTTTCTCTGGAGAAATTAGAATTGAATTGTGTTTGTTGGTAAAATTCAGAAGAGAACTTGAACTTTTCTATCTTCTATGAAAAATTTGGAATAGTATTTTAAATTTTTCATCTCTTTGAGAAAAATCTGAAGTGAAGTGGAAAATTTTTATATTATTTTGGGAAAATAGAATTGATCAATATCTTATTTCATTTTCAATGAGAAAATTCAGAATCGAAGTTGAACTTTTCTTCTTCCGAGAAAATATATTGAACAGAACTTTAAATTTTTTCATCTCTTTGAGAAAGGTCGGAACTGAGTTTAAGAAAATTTAGAATTAAAGTGAAACTTTTTATCTTCATAGAAAATAATCACAATCAAAGTATAACTATTCCTATCTTCTAAGGAAAAATTTAGAACTGAACTTTAAATTTTTTAATGTCTTGGTAAACTTAAAACTGAAGTGGAAGCTTTTTATTTCCTCTGGAGAAATTAGAATTGAATTGTGTTCTTTGGTAAAATTCAGATTAGAACTTGATCTTTTCTATCTTCTAAGAAAAATTTGGAACAATATTTTAAATTTTTTCATCTCTTTGAGAAAAATCTGAATTGAAGTGGAAAATTTTATATTATTTTGGGAAAATAGAATTGATCAATAACTTATTTCATTTTCATTGAGAAAATTCATAAACGAAGTTGAACTTTTCTTCTTCCGGGGAAATATTTGGAATACAACTTAAAATTTTTTCATCTCTTTGAGAAAGGTCGGAATTGAATTTAAGAAAATTTAGAATTAAAGTGAAATTTTTTATCTTCATGGAAAATAATCACTATCATAGTATAACTTTTCCTATCTTCTACGGAAAAATTTAGAAGTGAACTTTAAATTTTGTATGTCTTGGTGAACTTAAAAGTGAAGAGTAAGCTTTTTATTTTCTCTGGTGAAATTAGAATTGAATTGTGTTCTTTGGTAAAATTCAGAAGAGAACTTGAACTTTTCTATCTTCTATGAAAAATTGAGCCTGCTAGTAGTATCATTATCTCTAAAATTATTTTTCTTACATCTCTGACCTTTTTAATAGATATTCTGAACGTTTGACATTCTAGCATACCCTAAAAATAATGAACACTTAACAAAATAATGCATAAGATATTTTTAATGAAATAAGGACATGTAGAATAATGATATAAAAATATGTTAAATACATTATTATACATTATTAGTACACTTGCGCTTCACTTTCCGTCAATTCATCTTTATATTCATTGATGATATTGTCTGCTAATGTCCTTTTTATTCTGCCTGCGATTTCACTGTCTATTGTCACATTATTTTTACATAGATAGCAGTTTTGACACATTGACATGATATGATTTATGATGTTGATGCAGCTGTATGCTTGTCTTCTTTTTCCTTTTGCTTTCATTCGAATGCTAACACCGGAAGAATTGCGATAAGTTCTATCAACGGCTAACATGCTACCAGAACCATTAGCTAGAAGTTGTCCCTCTTCATCAACTATTATTTTTAAGTTTGCATTCTCTTTGACTACTAATTTCTCTGGTAATGTTACTCTCGCATATCCACCACTTGCATGATGGAAATTCTTGGGTACACCAAAGGAATTTAACTCCTCACTGTCATGACAACGTATGCATACATTGCCAATAAGATCTCCACTTGCACTCGTTTCATAGTTCAGGTATTTCTCCTTGTCAGCGTTCAACACGACAATGATTTTTTCATGTGCACATACTTTCGTCGAATAATTCATCTTCACTTTTTACAGATATGAATTGTGTGTTGATCCTTCCACTGCGTAAAAAATACTGATTCAATGCATGCAATAAACTCGCTAGTGTCTATAACCTGCCATAGAGTACCAGTGGAAAAGCCGCGTCGTGTCCATGAACAAGCACAGAGTACGATTGGTATAGCCGTACGCATATTTCATGTCATTTTAAGATACATAAAAAGTTAAAAAAAATACCATGTTAAAAAATTCAAGAAAGTATTTATGAATTGGGGAGGGGGCTCTTTGAGGTTGAAAATGGGTTTAGGAATGACATTATGAATGGAACTTGTTCAGAAATGATATAATAAAGCCATAAAAAAGTATTAAAAAAAATGGAGAGGGGACTCTTTGGGGGGCCCGGGGAGGGTGTTTGGGGGACCCTTGGGGGAGGGTGCCCTTCTGTGATCGAAATTTTTACTTTTTAGTTTACTTTTTTGCGGCGCATCCCCTGCGGCACATCCTGCGGCGCTTTCCTGTGGTGCCTCCCTGCGGCGCATCCCTGCGGCGCTTTCCTGACCCGCGGCGCATCCCTGCGGCACATCCTGTGGCGCTTTCCTGGCCCACGGCGCATTCCGGCGGCGCTTCTCTGGTCCGGAGGACCTTTGGGGGTCGGGGGAGGGCCTTTGGGGGCAGAGGGAGGGCCTTTGGAGCACAGGGAGGGCCTTTGGGGGTCCGGGGGGACAGTTGGGGGCTTGGGGGACATTTGGGGACCGGTGGTTGGCCTTTGGGACCCCGTTGGTCCTTTGGGAGCTCGATGGGCCTTTGGGGGGCCCGGGGATGGCCTTTGGGGGTCTGGGTGGGCCTTTGGGGGCGCCGGTGGCCCTTTGGGAGCTTGGGGGGCCTTTGAGGACCGGGGGCTTCCTTCGGGCTTGGTGTAGGAGGATTGGAACTCTTTCGAGTTGGGTTAGAGGACCTCACAACACTGTTCAAATTAAACTTGTGTATTATACCGACCACAGAGTTTCACCATTAAATTCTCTTCTAAAATCTCTTCAAAAATCATCTTTTAAAATGTCTCTAACTGTTTCGCCGAAATAGTTCCATAACCTGTCTAAAACAGTTTCGCCCAAATAATCCCTAAACGTAATTCAGCGTGTTCATTTTGTTTTTGGCATCTCTGCGCTAATGCATTTCAAATTAATAAGAAACCTGATTCGCGCGCTAAAACAATTCATCGCTAAGATGTTTCTTGGAGAATTGTTTCCGTGGCCTTTGGCTATTAATATCCTTTGGAGTTCGACCAAAAGAGTTGTTTCCGAGGCAAAGACATTAATGACTTGGATCTATTCCTGGAGAATCGTTTCTATGCGAAAATTTTTAAAGTCTGACAGATGATGTCATTGGTTGATTGATCTGTCAAGAAAGGGGAATTAATTTGTTGTTTCTAAGGGGAATTATTGATTCACGATAGGTGAATTGAGGTCGACAGCACAGGTGTTCCAAATTCCGGGAAACTCATAACATTTGGCTTGAACAACAATAACAAATACTATTTCTGGACACCATGACATTCACGATCGATTACGCAATCAAGTTCTCGGAAATTCACTTCCCCCTCGAGTCCTAGATCAATAAGATTGTTCCCGTTAGAATTCAATGCGCATGTGCAACCTTCGTTCCGGAGTTATTACACATAGAAACATCAAATAAATCGACCTTGGAAAAAGAGGTCATTGACCGATTACGCAATCATTCTCCCTAGAGAGGCTATGCCCTTATTTGGGGTGCAAAAAAGTTATAGGTGGCAGCAGGGGTGAGGGGTGGGACTCAATAAGGCCCTTCTACTGTAGTTTTATAGCCTCTTGTAAACAACTTCTTCGTACAGCTCAAGAATCAGGAGAAGAAGCGACATAGGTCTATAGTTAGGTCGGTCCTTTTTCCCTTCATTATGGATGGGTATAATTTAGCTTGGCTTAGTTCTTGCGGGAATTTCCCAGGTAAAACCGATACGTTAATGAGGAACATTAGACAAGGAAGTATGCAAGACTGAACACACTTCAGGCTTTTAGAATAAGCCCCATCCAACCCAAGAGCATCTCATTCTGGTGTTTTTCTTATCTTGACAAGTTTTCCGTAAAACATACTTTTCAAATCCAAACAAGTAGCTTTTTTTGGTCCTCAGCATGTAAACTAATAGCACTAATATCACTGTTATCTTTTATAATAACACTTCCTATTTTAAATGACTTGTCAAACTCATCAAAAATTTGCTGATTATTTGTTAATTTACTGCCATAAATTAGAAGATTCTTACAAACCAATGTTAACATATTCTCATACATCATATCGCCCCCCTTTAGCGTAATATTAATTAGATTCCAGGTGCCTTTAGTATCCTCTTGCTTTTCTTTAAAAGCTCCGCTGTAAAATTCTTAAATTCTTGTTCTCCGTGAAAGGTTTACTTGGTTTTGTACTGGTGAAGCTCCTTTAGGTTTGTATCGGATGAGCAACATAAATAAATTTTAGCACCATTCCCACTTCTTACTTCAGTTTAATAATTTTAGGCTAAATCCATGGTGTCTGAGAAGTCTTTTGAGCTTTGCGGACAACAATTTTCATCAACAAGGAAAAGAGTAATCACGGACTTAACAAGTGCCAGAACCACGATCTGTCAGCCTAAAGTTCATCGCGTGAAATAGAACTCGCTTTTTCTTGAAATTTGGGAAGATTTCAAGGAAACTCTTGAAAGATAGAAAAACTTTATACTTTTCATTTTCCAAACTAAAATATTTAGTTTTATCTCGTAATCTAGGTTCCAAACCTTCAATCAAGCACATCAAATGCAGATGTGATGTTGTTTATATAGCAATATCACAATGACTGTTGCTAGTCAATTTTTCTCGTTTGAAATGGAGTCACTCAGAATAGCCTAATGCTCTCTAATCCTCAATGGCATCATTTTCAGCGGAAAATATCTAAATGAAGTCATTCAATTCAAAAAATCCATATTAAAACCACAACAATTGGCCATAAAACATCCAATTGTCTGAAATGAATGTTCCGCGTAGTGGGAGGAACGGGGCCAATAAATTACACAAACAGCTGTTTTTTTTTCGATTTCTTTTAAACCAACTTTAATACTAAATCCTCAAACATAAATAATCGCTTTTGGTACACCTTAAATACTCATTAATTAAGAAATTCGATCTCCTTCTATTTAAGTACCGGTGCATTCATGATCTGAGTTAATAGCCTAGAAAAGAGTAGAACAACAGAAGGGTGTGAATAGTGGGAAATATTTCGCAAATTCTTATTGTCTTATCTGTTTCCAATTACAAAACTCTTTCGTTGCAAAATACACAGAAAATTCCTCCCCCGTTAAAGAATTCCCCAGACGATTCCTCGAAGCATCTTCCAATGTAAAATTGAGTCTTCAAAGAGAAAGTAAGATAAACAAAAATATTTTGTATAAGAATACTGGCGAATACCCCTTGTGAAATACCCCTGGAAAGCTCACCTCCGAAAACTTTCCTCCCCCACCAAAAATCCGCCCCATGGATAAACCCCCCTCCATAAAATGTCTTTATACATCCCGTCAACAAATACTATATGGGCGAATTTTTTGAACTTACAAATCTTTCTTCAGGGGCAATGGGGGGTCATGTAATCACCAAAGGCATAGTTATTGGAGCTTTCAACTGTCTTGAACAAAACAGCTATGTCAAAATTTTGATCGGATGACTTTGGGGGAAAAGGGGACGGGGAAGGGGCACTAGTTGCCCTACAGTCTTTTTGGCTACTTAAAAATAGCACCATAACTTTTGATTTTCGTTTGGATGAGCCTTATTTCAATCTCCTAGAATCATTGGTACTATACGATCACCTCTAGGGAAAACAAAAATATAACAATTAAATGTGCAACCGTGATTTTCCTTCTGGCAAAAAATACAACTTTCCGCATTTTCGCAGATAAGAGCTTTAGACCTTTACAGTTAGGTTCTCTTATATGCCAAATCTGATGGTGCAATCTTCATTAAGATTCCTTGACTTTCTGGGGGCGTTTTTCCCCTTTTCAAAAATCACGGAAATTTTCTGAGGTTCGTAGCTTTTGATGGGTAACATTAAACTTGATTACTTTTATATATTTGGAATCAGCATACAAAACCAGTTTACTTTGATCTTTGTATTGTTGCTGTTTTGTAGAATTTCGGTTACTATTGCGCCGAGTCGTCCCTTACTCACTGTTCGCTACCACAAATTGCTTTAAAATCGAATGAATGTTTATCTGCGTGTTGTTTATCTGCGTGTCTTACTGTTTGTACTTTATGTGTTACTGCACTGTTCAACCAGTCACGTTGGTACTTTGAGAAGTTGTTGAATACACTTTTGTGAGGGTTTTATGTTTAAAAATTTTCCCCCAGGCTATCTTAACATTTTTCGCGCTGTTGAAATTAGAGATCCCTCAACACAAATAATTGACAATTATTTCAGGAATATTATTCGTATTTTTTGGATATCCATTAACGGGCCACTTAATTTTGCCATCCAACACATTACCGAAAATCTAAAATAACTTTTTCAGCAAACTCTCTTAATTTGGTGTTCAACAATACTTTTCAAATTTAAAAGTACTATCGTTATTTAGCATGTGGGGAAGATTTTCCACGGGGGTGGGGGATTTGTCGGGAAAAAATCCCAGGGGAGGGGGTTTTCCATATTAGAATGAATTTAATTCGCATGTCTTTTTCTGACTCTTTCCACAGTTAATCAAAATTGATTCATTATCGCAATTCACATAAATTCAGGGTAAAGGACAACTTTTTGAGTCTGGCATAAACTTTATTGTGAAAACCAAACTTTTGGAAAGGAAATCGACGTTCGTATTTATTGACTCGCCTTTTTCATAATCGCCTTTTTCCGTTTATATATTTTTTCAATTTATGAATTCGATTCACCAATGAATAGAATTGTCCGGGGAATTTTTCAGGGGTAAAATTATCCATGAGGGGATTTTTCCTTGAATTTCCTTTCTTTTGAGATAGCAGTAACAAGCGACGGGTAAGCTAGTTTTTCCATGAATGTAGAATTCGGAAACACTAGCGCTTTACTGAAAATTGAGTGTACTTGATTTTTTTTTTTAGAGAATAAAATTTGTATGCTAAAAATTTATTAATTTCGTGAATAGTGACTGTTGGGACCCTTATAGGTTAGTCTTTTATTTTTGGTAGACTGTTTAAGGACTTTTCTGATTATTATCCTATTTTGGTCCGTCAATTTTGTGTTTTCAATGAAGTACTAGTTTTACACAATTCCGTACCTATATCATAAACGGGTCAGTTTATTTGAACAAGGTCTGTATATATCAATTGCAGAAGCTGCGAAGCCACAGTTTTTGCTTGTTTTAAGCTTCAACTTTGCTTTCTACTTCAATCAGAACAACTTTGTTATTTCAAAAATAATCACTATTAAGATTAACTGAAACAATAGTTACCACTTTCGAATTAGCTTCAAATGACTGTTTTTTCCCCTAAACAGTTCTTTTTTTTTGAAAATGCGTTTTTAAACTTTTAGTGACTATTTATACTAAGTTACCTGATTTCGGGTAGTAAAACTTAGAGAAGTTTTTTTTTATTTTGCAATACAATTATGCCTACATGAGCTGGAAACAACAAACATATATTTATAGTACAATTCAAATTAAAAGAAGCAAGTATTTTAAGTATGAACGAGAATTTGTTATTTGGGCTGGCTGTCAATAAGTACTGATCATTACGTGTTCCCAGGCACGAGAACAGAGATGAAGTGCAAATCTTCCGATTCCGATGTCAAGGTCAACTAAGAGAAGATGCATGCCAATAGTTTTTTAATCCAGGTTTCTGATTAGTCTTCTTTCTGATTTAGGGCTGATGATAAAACAAACACTACCTAAAACAAAAACTATTCTCACCACAAAAAAACTCTCTAAGGGAACTCGCTCGTTTCTATATTTGATGGTAGAAGGAATGAAAGGTTTGATGGTTTGGAGGAATAAAAGGTAGAAAGCATATATTATGCTGATACAACATTAAGAACATGCCTAAAAACTCTCTTCGCAAACCGTTCGTTACCACGTTACAGTTCGTTACCACGAACGGTTTGATCAAACAGTTCGTGGTAACGAACTGTACGTAAGGAGCGACCCGGCTCAATAGTAACCAAAACCCTAAAAACCGGAACTTTGATACCAATCGATACATCAATAGAATCAAATGTTTATGCTGATTTCAAATATATAAGTTTTATTCAGTTTAGTTTTACCAATCAAAAGTTAAAACCTGAGAATACTTGCCTTTTTTGAAAAAGGGGAAAACAACCCCTAAAAGTCACAGAACTTTAATGAAAATCACACCATCAGATTCAGCGTATTAGAGAACCCTACCATAGAAGTTTCAAGCTCCTGTCAGCAAGAATGTGGAATTTTGTATTTTTTGCTAGAAGAAAGATCACGGATGCGTGTTTATTTGTTTGTTTTTTTTGTTATTTTTTTTTGTTTTTTTTTTTATTTCCCCAGGGGTAATCATATCGATCCAGTAGTCTTAGATTATTGTTAGAGGGCTCATCTGAACGGAAATTAAAAGTTCTAGTGCCCTTTTTTAAGTGACAAAAATATGGAGGGCAACTTGACTTCCTCCCACGCTCGTTTTTGTCCCGAAGTCACCCAATCAAAATTTTGACATAGCCATTTTGTTCAGCATAGTCGAACATCTAATAAATATGTCTTTGAGGATGACTTAATCCTCCACAGTTCCCGGGGGAAGGGCTGCAAGTTATGAACTTTGCCCATTGTTTACATATAGTATTTGTTAATGGGAAGTATACAAACGTTTCAAGGGGGGATTTTTTTCTGGTTGGGGGGGGGGGGGGCTCTGAGGAGGGGGTTACGGGGGAGGATGTTTCCTTGGGGGAAGGGACATTTCTATGAAGGGGGCACCGAATTTCACAGCATTTTTTAAAAAACGATCAGAAATTAATTTTTAAAAAACAAGTTTTTTCAACTGAAAGTAAGGAGCAACATTAAAACTTAAAACAAACAGAAATTATTACGTATATGAGGGGGCTCACCCCCTAGTCAACACCTCGCCCTTTACGCTAAAGTTTTTTAGTACTTTCAAAAGAGCTATCTATTCTAATTAACCGGCCTATGTGATTCAGGGGTTTATGATTCGAACGAAATTCGAACTTTAGCGAACTTTAGGTATTGACTAGGGGTAAACTCCCTAATATACAAAACAAAAACATACAAATATAGAAGTTCGTTACGTAAGTTAAAACGTAAGTTATATCAGAACAAAATTTCGAGAAAGCCATAAAATTAATATGCAAATTTCATTCTAATTATTCATGTGCAGTGAGCCAAAATCAAAGCTGCATTAATTCAAAAACGTTTAGAAAGTAAATAAAAAAAACAAGTTTTTTTTAACTGAAAGTAAGGAGCGACATTAAAACTTAAAACGAACAGAAATTATTCCGTATATGAAAGGGGCTTTCCCCTCCTCAACGCCTCACTCTTTTCGCTGTTCGTTTTAAGTCTTAATGTCGTTTCTTACTTTCAGTTAAAAAAAAACTTGCTTTTTTTATGTAATCAATGGAAAAAGATTCAGCCAGCTTTGGATGATAACTTAACCAGAATATTAGTGCTAAGCTGACATATTTTCTTGGTCAAACTTAAACTTGAAAAATTAATATATTTGCAACGCAATTTTGCAAAATTTATATCAGAGAATTAGTGCATATGGCTCCAACAGAAGGAATGAAGGATTAAGGAGGTTTTCTAGAAAAGCATAATATTTGTAAAACAAAGAAAAACTTTATGCTTAATACACATTTCATTCTGCCGAAAGGGGCCAGCTCACTCTTTGGGCATATCCCTCTAACGTTGATGTACTTATGTAAACATCTTTAATATGGAAGTGAATTTTAATGCATTTTCGATATTAAGCCTATATCTAGATATTAGAAGAACCCTATAAGTGCAGTTTGTCACTCAGTAGAATACCAAGAAACTTTCCTATTTCTTACAATTGTTTTCCCTTCATCCTCTTAAAATTTTTCCTTTAGGTAACCTTGAAATCTTCCACCTAAACCGATGGGGCTCAATTTGTGACGATGAATACGATAAGACTGATGCTGATGTTGCGTGTCGAGAGCTTGGCTTTCCAGGTGCCATAACAGCAACCCATAACGGCTTCTTTGGACCGGCAAAACGTAAGTACATATTGTCTTAACTATTCTATGGTGTGTTGAAGTGGAAGGCGTCATAACATCTAACCGTTAGGAGCACTAATGTCAGGAGCACTACAAAATCCGTCATAACATCGACAGAAAAATCCGTCAGAACCACTAACCGTCATAATATCTAAAATTTTAAAACTTTAGTTTTTTGGGGTTTAGGGGGAAAGGTACCTAGGTTAGGTTAGGCTACGTATTTAATGTATGCTATGCTTTACTCCAACTCCCCCCCCCCGCCCCCTTATGTGCAAATTAATACGAAATTTGTTTCTAAACTGTTATATACTTATTACCATTATGTAAACTTATAATTTTTTTAGATGTCATGGCGGTTAGTGGTTCTGTCGGATTTTCCTTTTAGATGTATGACGTTTAGTGTTTGTGATGGTTAGTCGAAATGGCAGCACCCCGCGTTGAAGATACACATTTGACTATTTTTTAAAAGAAAAGTAAGTATTACGACAGCCAGGGACATGCACTGGATTTTTAGGGCGACTGAAGCCCTCCACAAGGAACCTTGTGGCATAGAGGATGCTTTAAGTTGAGCTACTATAGACAAACCTGTAAGTCAGGCAAGGGGCGTATCCAGGGGGGTTACCTGGTTTGAACCCCCCCCCCCCCCGAAATTTTTGACCGAGTCGAAAATAAGTAGAAAATTAGTAAAACCTAGGTAAAAATCAGTAAAATTAGTCGAAAACTGAGTCAAAAATTAGTAACCCCCCCCCCCCCGAAAAAGTCAAAAATTAGTAAACCCCCCCCTCCCCCCTAAAAAAAAATCCCGGATCCGCCCTGGTCAGGTAATTGCTATTTCAAAATCAAAGATTAAAGGAATTTATCATTTTATTGGTCTTTTTTTCAATCTTTTGCTTTGTTTTCACTTACTATGGAGGCTAGGAATAGGGGTTTGTAAATCTGCAGTTAAGACTTTTGAACCAAAGAGACTATAATGGTACACTTTTTATACTTTCTAGCCTCCCAGTTCCAGAAATAGAACCAAGAAGGATCATTTTGGTTCCACATAGCACTTACTGGTGGCTTTATCAAGCTGTATTTATAAGTAGTATGTTAACTTATACTTTGCTCACGCCCCTAGGAATTCCTATGCTATTTGCTCACGCCCCTAGGAATCTCCATGTTATTTGCCGAGACAATGGATTTGCTTGCCTTATGTTCCTTCCATTGTTATTCTATGGGACCTCTACACGTGATTAAACACGTTATGAAACTACGTGCTATTTGCTTATGCCCTGTTGGTACCATTCCAAACGAGCGGGGATTCCCCACCTGTTCCTAAACATTGCAAAAAAAGATAGCAGTATGAACGGGGATTCCCCATACAAATTTGTTTCAACTCCAAGTTTTTTTCAACCAGAGTGTTTTTTTCGAGCTGACACCTGTTTTTTAGGCAGCCAATCAGAGAACTGCTTACATATGATTTTCCGTTTGCATAACAATTCGTCATTGAAATTCCGTATAAAATGTTCATGCACTACAATTTAATTTCCATTATGTTTTAACATATCGAACATAAAACACTGAATTTTATTAACTTTGAAAACAATGGATATTTCATTTGTCAATGTGAGTATAGTTTACTGAATTTCTTAGATAAAAAGCATGTATTTCCAGATAAAAAATCTTTTTTTCCAGTAAATTCAAATTTCAGAGGGACTTAGCCGCCCCCCCCCCCCCCCCAAAAATACAAACCTTAAAATATGATCAGTATATTCGCTAGAAAACGCATTTTACGCTTTTTTTCCATTATGTAAATAAAATCTCTCCTCCACTGCTATGTTTACAAGTTTTAATTGTTTTGAAACAGTTCTTTTCGTTCAAAAATGTCCTTTTCCAATCGTGCGTTTAAAATGTGCTGTCATAAAACCATTTGTGTTTAACCTGTTACCAAGAGGGGATAATTTCAAAACAACATTTGGCAAGCGCATTATCTGAATTAAGAAAACAAAGGAATGGAAACATGTAATTCTAAACGCTTTGAAGAAAGAGAGTTTGTATTTTGGTCAAATTAGACAGATATTTTTCAATTGTATTTGATGAAAGCAATGTATCAATTCTAACACGGTTTTTCTTTACTTGGTACCCGTTAAAAACGAAATTTTTGTGTTAAATAAGTAATTCTTGTATCTTTTAAAACAGCTTTACGGGGTTTGAGAGAGACTCTGTTCCCTGATTCCGTGTGGTTAGGGGGGGATTCTTTGTGCAGACTAATTTTCTCTTCTGTAAAAAAAAGGGAATTGTTTTTTCCATGCTAAATTTTGCCTTCTTTTTAAGGAAGAGGATTCCTACAATTACTCTCCCCCGGAAAAGAGAGCTAAGACTAACGGCGTTGCTCCAATACAACAAGTGGAGATAGGCGGTCCATTGGGGGCCACTCACATCAATTCCAGACCGGCGCTGCCTGCCCAAAACCCACCAGTGCCAACTCCTATGCAGCCAGGTAGAAAGCTGAAAAGAGAATGGATGGTTGCTCACATGATGGGGAGCCCCACTGCCTCATCTGTACAAGCCAGTGACATCGCCACCACATCTATGCAAGAAACGGACGGCACTCAACAGCAGTCTGAATTTGAAAATGTGAGTATTTTCACCTCTAGCTTCTACCTATTTCTATCCAACTTTTTTTTGTTTTTTTAAGTATTTTCTTTTCGCCATTTTTCAACACCGTAAAAGCGTATGTCAGAGATATTAAAATGTTAATCCCCAGCCCCCAACCATTGTTTTAAATTTCTCTGCTCCCCTCAGAGATAGCTGAATATAATGCATTTTTTTATTAGCAAAGAAAGCACTCTTTTGCGTCTTTCTGAACTTTCTGTGGGAGGGGGGTTGAGGCAAGTATTTAGTTTAAATAATTCTAGGAGGAATTGAGTTTTGAGGATGGGGTGAAAAAATTAATATGTTTTTTAACTTTATAAAATAATGGTTATTTCACATAGAAAATAAAACCTTTTTTCTATAGGTTAATGAATTAGCCTTTTTGCCGTTTTTCAACATCGCAAAAGTGTATGTCAGAGATATTAAAATGTTAATCCCCCCGCCCCCGACCATTGTTTTAAATTTCTCTGCTTCCCTCAGAGATAGCTGAATATAATGCATTTTTTTATTAGCAAAGAAAGCACTCTTTTGGGTCTTTCTGAACTTTCTGTGGGAGGGGGTGGAGGCAAGTATTTAGTTTAAATAATTCTAGGAGGAATTGATTTTTGAGGATGGGGTGAAAAAATGAATATGTTTTTTTTAACTTTATAAAATAATCGTTATTTCACATAGAAAATAAAATCTTTTTTCTATAGGTTAATGAATAAGCCTTTTCGCCATTTTTTCAACACTGTAAAAGTGTGTGTGTGGTGTGTGTGTGTGTGTGCGTGTGTCTGAACGTGTGTGCGCGTGTGTGTGTGTGTGTGAGCGGTGCATGCGCCGCATCTACTCGATAATTCATTGAGATAGTATAATGAATAGTGCAAATTCAATAACAAAATAATGATTGAATAGCATATATTTATTTCTTATATTTGATCCGGGTGGTGCATTTTTTTCAATATACATATCAACTGAATTGTATTTTAATGCTGATTTTGAATATCTTTAAATTATTTCGTTTACCTTAATCCATCAAAAGTTATGAGCACATTAAGAATTTTTGAAGTAGAAATTCTGACATCTCCTAATTTGTTTCCGCAGCGCGTTAATTTGTTTCCGCAGCACGTTTCTATCTAACTTCAGAAGCATAATTACTTATAAGTTAATGGAATATATATAGGGGTTAGAAACGTATTTTCAACATTTAAGAATATTTCAGCGTGTGTGCACATGTGTATGT